>NMRB01004357.1:22318-39411 GCA_002633025.1 Notospermus geniculatus
AATCGGCCAAATCCGATTCTCCACTTTGCCACCAGGGGGCCAAAAGCCGAAACACAAAAACTGCGATTACGCCTTTAATACTGAACGGAATTTCACAAAATTTTATGGTAGGTTCAGCTAGGAAGGGTACATAATATATCATAGGATTTTTAAAGTTTAATTGATTTTTCAGCCCTGGTAGGGGCCACACTTTGTAAATTCCACAAAAGTTCCCTTCCGCTCTGTAACTTCGGAATGACTGAAAATTTTGGGTTGATATTTGGTGGAGGGATGTATCATGGGCCAACGGTGTGTCGCGTCAACGAATCGCCCAAATCTGATTTTCCACTTTGCCACCAGGGGGCCAAAAAGCCGAATCACATAAACTGTGATTGTGCCATTGAACGGAATCTTCAAAATACATGTCCGTCGGACTTGCACCCGGGGCGACGGGGGACGTTCAATGCTGTGCTTGTTAATTCTGTTCAGTGGGCGAAACATTCAAAAAATCTGTTGTAGGTGGGAGGAATAAAAATGAAAATAAAAGTTGGCCAAAATACCTTAACCCCTTCCTACCAAAAGGGACTGATAATGATACAACATGCATCTATCGCGATTCACCAAATGAATTTAAAAACCCCTTCCGACCCAATGGGTCAGGTGTAATACGACTTCTGTCGCGATTCACCAAGAAATATTAACCCCTTCCCACCAAATAGGTCTCATACAACATGTACGCCTACATATATGTATCTATCGCAATTCATGGAGTGGTATTAACCCCTTCCCACCCAATGGGTGTAATACGATTCACCAAGAGATATTAACCCCTTCCCACCAAATACATGTAGGTATGATACAACTATCCATCGCGATTCACGAAGTGGTATTTAATTAACCCCTTCCCACCCAATGGGTGAAATATGATATCTACATGTATCTCGATTCACCAAGAGATATTAACCCCTTCCTATCAGCTGAGCGCAAGGCCCATGGGCCTCTTGTTCACTGTACATAGGGGGGTTGAAGTTGGTAACTTTTTCGAAATTCACCATTACAACGGCATTACGACGCTACGACGCACGCCGAGCACGAGTGTAATCACGCGCGGCGCACAGGTTCAGTAAATGCGTCACGTCATTCTGATTGGCTCTATGACGCTGTTGGCACGACATCTAGGGGATCGCCAGCCTTACAAATTTCTGGTAATGACAGGAAAATAGGAAACGATGTACAGCTACTTTCTGTAACTTTTGAACGGTCATCACTTGGGAATTGAGTGATGTAAGGATGGTCAAATTTGTCATCTTTAAAAACAATGTAAAAATCATTTGATAATCAATCTTTCTTTTTGTTGTATTCTTGTCATGACGTTTTAGGCCAAGTAAAAAAATACTTAATGTTTATCGTCCCCGCCCGTGCCTAAAATCAGCGCTGTGCCTAAAATTTTTTTATTTTTGAATTTACCACAAAAAAATGTGTTCTTTAATTTTTAAAAGTGTGTTCTTGTATTTACCAGTTCAAGTACAGTAGGAACTCACAGTACCTCACTGTTCACTATAATGAGGTTCGGCTGTAGTTGGTTCATTCCAAAGTTTCACTCTAAAAGTAAAAGCCACAATCAGTCATCTTAATGACAATACATGTATTTGCAACGGATTACGCTGTCTTTGCCCAGGCAGGGTACATGTACATGTAACTGATCTGCTGGAATAAAAATTTTTTTAAAAAGTGCCCCCCCTTGCCTTGCCAATTTTGAGAAACCTCCTGGACGATAAACATAAGTATTTTTTTACTTGGCCTTACAGGTTCATTTGTTTAACCACATAGTCATGAACTGATGCTGAGTTCTTTCATGTGGAAGGTATTCAATCCTATCCCACATTTCCTGGACAAAAAAATTAGGCCTAATCAGCATGTTCACTGACTGACATGAGTGACATAATATTTTTCTGTTTTCAGGGTTTCAATATCAAGAGTGTGCAAGCTCAGAATTTGAAGCTCAATGTATGGGATATTGGTGGACAAAGACGACTACGACCTTACTGGAAAAATTACTATGAAAATGTGGATGTGCTTGTAAGTAAACAAGAGGGTAGGGTAGTTTCGGGTATTATCGCGGGTATGGGTAATATCGCGGAATTCTTATATCTTGCATTTTCTCGGGAGCCTGCCCACAAACCGATGATAATGCGTAAAATATGTTTGATTTTAGGGTCTGCTGTCACTTTTACGGAAAATGAAAGGAAACCACGGGAAGGAGGTCCGGATTCTTCTCCTCGGTCTTGACAATGCTGGTAAAACGACGATTCTAAAAACATTGGCATCGGAAGGCGGAGATATATCACGCATCACTCCCACACAGGTGAGGTGAGGGGCATTGATGTGCTCATCAATTGTCCGGAGTCATTAGTCCACATCGTTATGTCGTTTTGCGGAAACATCGTGTTAGAGTAAATCTGAACCCAGGTTTAGGACATTTGGGCACCTACATGTAGTTTTCAGAAAAGTCATGTTGCCGAAAAATATTTTGCTGGCAAAAGCCGCTAGGGCGTTTTACATTTTGGTAACTGACTTCATCATTGGATGCCGATGGACGCAACAATTGAGCTTTGTACAGGAAAATAGGAAACGATGTACGTGTACAGCTAACTTTTGAACGGTCATCACTTGGGTGATTGAGTGATGTAAGGATGGTCAATTGTCATCTTTCACAACAATGTAAAAATCATTTGATAATCAATCTACCTTTTGTCACGTACTTTTTGTCGTGACACTACAGGTCCATTTGTTAACCACATAGCTACATGTAACTGACGCTGAGTTTTTTCAAGTTGAAGATATTCAATCCTATCCCACATTTCCTGGACAAAAAAATTAGGCCTAATCACATCAGCATGTTCACTGACTGACATAATATTTTTCTGTTTTCAGGGTTTCAATATCAAGAGTGTGCAAGCTCAGAATTTGAAGCTCAATGTATGGGATATTGGTGGACAAAGACGACTACGACCGTACTGGAAAAATTACTATGAAAATGTGGATGTGCTTGTAAGTAAAAAAGAGGGTATTTCTCTTCTACTTAGAGAGTGAAAAGTTTGTGTTAAGTGTAATTGACATGACAGACTATTTTGACTCAGGTTTGAAATCCGGCATCTCTTATTTTTTCAGATATATGTCATAGATAGTGCTGATAAAAAACGATTTGAAGAAACGGGTGAGGTAAGACATTGATAATGTTTGCATTGTTTTGTGGTTATTTTGGTTAGTGGATTACACTTAGGCCACTGCAATTTTTTTATCTGTTTAGCGGGTGAGCCGACATTGTATTTGGCATTTATGAATAAAAATAAAAATGGATTTTTCATATTTTTTATTTTTTGAAATTCCCCTCCGAAATGCCGGAGGTAGAGCGAAGACCAGAAAAAATCATATAATATCAAACTTATGTTCTAAGCTCAAATACATCATTTATCTTTGAATATTTCATGCCTGTTTGTTTGATTTTATTTTTTCCCCTCCTACAACTCATTATTAAAACATGCTCTGAAGACAAAAAAGGGTATCATGGCCAACGTTTTTTTTATTTTTATCCCTCCCACCTACAATTGATTTTCGACAGTTTTGCCCGCGAAACAGAATTAATAATTGGAGTGGCCTTACGGTGCTCAAAAATTGCAAAATTTGTGATGCAGTGCGATTCCTAAGTTTGATTTGCCAGTCAGAAACCTATACGTACTGGTACTTCATTCATTCATTTCAGGAATTAAGAGAACTTTTAGAAGAAGCAAAGCTTCAGGGTGTGCCTTTGATGATATTCGCCAACAAAGAAGATCTGGATTTTGCATCCCCTACCAGTGAAATAATCGATTCTCTTGATCTAATTTCAATCAAAGATCGCAATTGGCAAGTCCAGGGTTGTTCAGCAAAAACTGGCAGTGGATTAAATGTAAGTTTTTAAGTTGTTTGGAAGCAGTCTGTCACATTGTCAATGATGTTGGTTCAGCATATATACCGGCAAGAATATATAAGTACCAAGAATGTACAATTCCGAATAATAAATGTGCCAAAAAGTTAGTTTACCGGTACTAATTTGCCTCTGGTGACCCTGTAACTGAAGGGATCTTAATTTGGGAAGGATTATTGTGTAGAGAAGATCATTACGAACAAAATGACACCTCCCATAGTTATATGCACTCAGAAATAACCGAGCTGCAGAGCAGTTTTGAATGGACCATATTTTTGACAAGTTGATATCGTACTTGATCTCAGGGTTGGGCACTCTGACCTATACAACAAATCCATGGTTTCAGCAAAATCAAAAACAAATTGTATGCCAGTAATATGTCTGTAACATTACATAAGAATATTGATGATATTCTAAATAATACAATTACCATACGCCCTCGATTATCAGAAAAAGTAACTTAATGCCCACCCTTTTGCTTGATTTACTAAGTTGTACATTCTTGGTACTTGATATATTTTTGATACCGGTAGTAAATTCTCTGGCCCGATCTGTTCCGTTACTGTGTTTCTACAAACGGCTTACTGGATTTATCAGAATAGGAGCATCATTTGGAAGTCCAACTCTCCCTTATGTTTTTAGTGAGATCCTTAATTTTCCATTCACCCCATTTTCTAATTTGTATTTCTTTTCTTGGTTTTCAGAAAGGAATGGATTGGGTGGTAAAAGAAATTTCAGCCAAAGAAAAAGGAAAGAAAAAATGAAGTTGGATTTGGGACATTGACGGCACAGCAGTTACAATTGAATACATTAAGTGGGCTTATGAATTATGTCAGGCTGTTTGTCCAAGGGCATGGCAATTTCATATTCATGATACAAGTATCTGTGGCATGTGCTTCTGTTCAAAATAATTTATACTGTACATTTTGCAATGAAATGGGGTCCTCCGATGCTGGGGATGGGGACTTTGTAACTTTTCTCAGGAATGCTGCATTTGAAACGTGGCATTTTTGTTCCATTCAAGCGGAGGATGGTCTGTATTGTCAATAGATTCTGTTTTAATATTATCATCACTTCACTGATTTGCCCTGCCGTCTTGGATAATCTGCAGTTCAAGTAATTGATGATATCAGTGGTTGAGGTCACTGAACTGTCAATCTCATCAAGGAGACTGTATGTGATAAATAAAAGGCCTTCAAATGTAAATCTGAATGGAAAATCTGAACAAGGAGCTGTTACAAGTGACCTTTGATATTCTTTTCTCGGATGTGCGGGCTTCTCCACAGGGTTTGAAACAGACTGGGTGCTGGTGACGTCACAGGGTTACTGATATCGGAAGCCGCTGCCGCACGCGCATCCTCAGCAGGGGGGTCTGGGGGCCTCCCCAGAAAAAATTGAAATGTAGAAGCCCTGAAAGAAATGCAATTTCCCGGCATTTTGGAACGTAAATCTAGCTCCCTTCGGTGCTTGGAAAACCTCTGTGTTATTTAAAGTGAATAATTTTGACCGGGTGGTGATTTTTTTTGACCGGGCGGCAGATTTTTAGACCGGGCGCAAAGGTCAATCGTGTGTTTTAGAACAGGCGCCGCGCCCATTCTGTTACACTAGTGGCGAACCCTGATGTGTTCCTGAAGGCAGGAACAAGAGGTGGCTAAAGAGAGAGGCTCAGCTGTGTGTTGGAAATTTCATGAGGATGGGAAGAGGTGTGGGGGGGGGGGGNCCGATAAACACGAGTGTTTTGGTAGACTTGTCTAACAGTTGTCTTACAAATGTTTAGGCTTAAACAAGTCCAAGTTAGACGGGCGAAAAACACCTTTTATAAGTTCGGGCCATTATCTTTAATAGCTGACACTTGCTATCAGCTATTTTCTTTCCCCAGCAGTGATCCCAATCCTAGGCCTCGAATTCTAATCCTTTCACTGCTGGTGGTCATTTTCATTAAATACATGATTCTGGAACGAAATGGGATCCTATCAGAAAGGTATTTATTGGAAACTACTCAATGAGACCTACCTTTCCAATTAATACCTATTTGATAGGGTTTAGGTCCCTTTCTGTCATTTTGTACAAATTTTCAGATTTGACAAACGTACCTTGGTAGTGAAGGGGCCAATATGTGATTCTTTTGCTTACTTGAAAAGAGAGTGTTTTGCATGTGACGTCATCGCATCATGTGATCAGTCTAAATCGTCCATATGGACGGCAAATGACGTCGTCGACCCACGTGGTGCACTTCGTCATCGGCGCAAGTGAAATGTGTGTTACTTCAACCCTTGATCGACGTGATCTATACGTCGCCCACTTTTTCGTGGACGTCGGCACGGTCAAAAGTGACATCACAATGAGCCACTGCATGCTGTCTATACTTTGTTAAGATTAAAGCTTGGAATCCACCATTGATTTTTGAGCTGATTTTGCGATGGGACTTGCTTTGCAACTGGGCACTCCATCGCCATAGTGGACTCGCTGGACGTGATTTCCGTCAGTGGCGAAGATGTGGTCAATTTCAATCGGTCGGCGACCGGTATCAGTTACCTGCGGTTGAATACGATCGCAAGGAACAGGTTGCAAAGCAAGTTGCAACGCAGAAAATCAGCAGTGGATTCCTAGCTTTAGACATTACATTGGAGAACATTTTCTTTGCAGCTTGATCCACATTAAAGCTTTTTGCAAATGTTTCGAGTAGGCCTACCAGTACTTAAAGATAATATACCATGACTTCATTGTTTACATTCAATGTTTGTAAACATAGATGTTTACATCATGTTATTTGGACTTTTTGGGACATCCCAACCCACCAAATTGAATACTTTTGGTGTCAAAATTATTTTTAGAGGGACACGCCACCAACAAATTTCTCATAAGACAATAACACACTGGACATAAACAAACAAAATGTACATGTAAATAATGATTTTCATGGCCCGTGATACATTATCTTTAATCTGTAGAAGATATCTTGTAGTCTGCGTTTTCTACATTTGTTTTTAATATGTTTTTCTCTAAAAATGTCACAAGTGTGTTACTGTATGTGCAGTCTTTTGGAAAAGTTTACCTACATTGGACATCTTTGATATATCTCTTAACAACAGATCAGTTTTACTGTAGTTTGTGGCATACATTGTAACTTACTTTGAAATATGTGCCACATATTGGTCTGATATTTAGGGTTTAAAAGATAGATTTGAACTTTTGCTGAGGACTGCACATGTTGCCTACAACGAACATATTCCATCACTATTCTGTGTCCTTTGTCGATGTTAAAAAATATATTATGTATTAAAAATTCCTAATAGAAATAATTTCGTCAATTTGTATCATTTTCTGCACACCGCTATTGCTGCGTTCGAACTGGCTTGACTCTGAATTAAAACCTTAATTTGAATTCAGTGTTCACACGGAACACCTTTTAATTCGGATTGACACCACCGTAACGAAACCAGTTTGTAGATCGCAGTGAATTCAATTCAGCGAAACCGGTCTCGCCAGTCCACCTGCAGAGTACCATCTGAATGAATTCGCTTCGCTTCAACGACTCATTTCATCACACTTGCGCGTGTTTTTGTAGCTTACTTCTGTTTTATTTGGCAAACTTCTTTCTGCCGATTGTTCGTCTGCTATTTGTCTGTTGTTCAGTTATTTCGCCCCTGAGTCTTGTTCATGGCAGGAAACAACCGTGGATATGTGTGAGGGAATTCAGAGACAATTGCTATGATAAATANGTGAGGGAATTCAGAGACAATTGCTATGATAAATATTTGGTGAGACGGGGGGGGGGGCAAATGTCCTAGGGGGAAAAATCCTAGAGGGAAATATCCGGGGGAGAAATTGTCCGGGGAGGGGGGAATCCTGACACCGCATTACAAACAAAGTTCAGTTGGTCCATAAGTAAAATGAAATGCGAGAAACAGCGATGTTATATGAAGCGTGTATCATCTGTCAACCAGCACTGTGACAATGACTTTGGCTTGCATGCATCCATGCATGCTTGAATGCTTGGGTTCGTCAGTGTCCTGACACTTCTGATCAAATTGTCAGACTGGATCCGCAGATAAGGCGCACCACCCTATAAGGCGCACCCCCAATTTTAGACCCTTCTTCAAGGAAAAAGGCTGCGCCTTATAGTCCGAAAAATACGGTAATACAGAATCGGCAAGTTATACACAAGATTGTCAATTACAATGTAAGACTACGTCGGCACCAGTGTGAATGCAGAAAAAGTCCCCTGGAATCAAAGTCTTGGTGCTTTGTCCTCGTGGATTAAGCCTTGTGAAGGATTATGTTGCTAAACGTGACCGTAACCATTGATAGTGCATTGGCTTTGAATTGAGAACTTCCACTCTCAGGACCTTCTCTGCTGGTACACTGGTGATGTTCAATATTTTAGTCGCTGTCATTGCAGATATCACAGCAGTTCATGACATCGAAAATATATAAACACCATTTATTATGGTTTCCGATCTCAAGATCGGAAACCATATAGTGTTTGGTCGTGGTGTGTGTGTGTCTGTCTGTCTTTCTGTGTGTGTGTGTGTGTGTGTGTGTCTGTTCAGTCTGTCACACCTGTAACTTTGTTCCTGCAAGAGCTACAGACCTGGAAATGTGACCTACCCCCAGGTTTCATGACCTGAGCTACAAGATGGAATGAAAATTTCCAGTCTCCGATACCTGGTTCATGGTGAAATTGACATATCAAAAGTTGAGATTTTGTCTGTCACACTTTTGTTTCTTGAATAACTTGTCTCCGACGCCAGGTAGAGCACTAGCAACAAGTTCCTTCCCTATGTTTATGGCCCTTGGCAAGATACTGGCATCAACAAATTTATTCTCCAGTGTCAGCATCATAATGATATTGATATATCAAATTTGATATTTTGACATATCGGGAGATCTGCCACAGTAAGTGACTTGAAACTGGTATCACAACATCATTGCTCATCCACGGATGTTATTGCAACTGAAATTTTCAGTTTGCACCTGCTCGGTCGCATGATATTTGCTGATATCGTGGTGAGATTTGATATTCAAATTTGATAACATGACATAAGTCAGAATCTGGTGATGGTAGAGACCTAAAACCTTCACCTACACCTAGGTTATCAAGGATGAGCTTTCAGATTACGCAATGACCTTGAAGGTCAGAGGTCAAGGTCAAGGTCAAACAGTTCTTAAGCGCAAATCTCCTCGGAATTTCAGGAAAAAACGAATTAGAAGCCTGAATTTACCATCCCCGATTATTTTTAATCAGGGATCCTGTCCCAGTTATGCAATACATATACTTCTCAAGGTCAGAGGTCAAGGTCACAGCCGACCACCACAAATAACACGAGACAGAACCTGGTGATGGTGGAAGCCTAAAACCTTCATCTACACCTAGGTTATCAAGGATGAGCTTTCAGATTACACAATGACCTTGAAGGTCAGAGGTCAAGGTCAAGGTCAAACAGTTCTAAAGTGCAAATCTACTCAGAATTTCAGGGGAAAACTAATTAAAAGCCTGCATTAACCATCCCCTATTGGTTTAATCAAGGATCCCTGTTCCAGTTACGCAATACTTCTCAAGGTCAGGGGTCAAGGTCACAGATAACTAGCTCTAGAGTAGTAAACTTCTCATTGGAAACCATTGACATCGCTCTGATGTCCTTTTCTTGTTTACATTCAGTTAACATCGCAAAAGACTGGAATATATTGAAATGAGTTAAGATCAGTGGCAGGGCCAACTCCCTTGTAGCCGATGGATTGGTGAATCGTTTGTCCGATCCTGTAGTCTCGCCTTTTTGGTACACTCAGACACATACCGGTACGTTTTCCTATTCGGACTGAGTGCATGGGCCAACGTGAAAGAAATCTGGGAATATGGAGTAAAATATAAAAGTCTTTTCAGCTAGTCAATGTCAGCTTCTTTTGAATATATATTTTGAAGATATAGCAAACAATTTCAGTTCTGCGCAGGTTAGTCCGATTCACTCTCACGTCTGTGGGATAGAGTAACATGTACGCCGTTTTTCGGGACAAGAGTGCCCTGCTCGATTAACTCTAACACCTCCTCGGTTTTTTTGCATCGGTTAATCGTGTATTTCTGAAGGACGGATATCAAAGCCAGCTTCCCCTCCATCAGGGCCAGCCTCATGCCGATACAGTTCCTTGGTCCAGTTCCGAAGGCCTGGAACGCTAAGGGATTTCGGTTGGCTTTATTCTCCGGGGAGAATCTGAAACAAATGATGGACGAGTTATCGCAGGTGTTCATGAAAGAATGAAAGCAGTACACAGCGGTGGATCCACAATTTCGGAAAAGAGGGGGCGCACTGTGCTTGAAACATTGAAATCTGCAACGAATTTCAATGATTTGCTCCAAATTTCAGAATTTCAGAGTCAATTTTACAGATTTGTTGGCCGAAAGGGGTGGCATGCACCAGGTGCGCCCCCTGAATCCACGCCTGGTACACAAGCCGCTAGGCCTACTCTCGAATAATTTTGCCAATAAGTTCACGAACAAATCTTACAACAGTTGGCTTACATGATTAAGAAGGCCATGATGCTTGTAGACTGGTCCCCTGTCCTCGGGCTGCTCCCTAATATGTATTAGCAGGCATGTTTCCAGAATTTTGAGCAGAGGGGGGTCCAGGGGATCGTCGAGGGGTAGCTGGAGGGGGGAGCGCGAGGGTGGTGTCCCCCCTCATGTTGGAAATTTTGTAAAATCTGCGCATCGAAGACGCCATTTCCCAGCATTTCAGCCTTGAACATGTCTCGACTGACTGAAGCTGGTCGCATCCGCCACACCCAACAACGGATAACAGAACTACTGCGGGTACTAAATCTATACCCGAGCAGGGGTACAAAGTTTCAAGAATCCGCTAGATCCTCCCCTACTTGCCCCTCTCCCTGTAATTTCTGCTCGCTTGAAGTGATACAGGTAAATGAAATGGTCCATGGACCATGTGCTCACTGGGTTGGACATAATAGTCTAATGACAGAGGGAGGTACATGTACATATCAGTTATGAGCAATCTGGGTCAAGTCATTCCCAGGTAGGACTTTGATGATTTTTGGGTAATGCCACCTGGCGGCCATATTGGATGTCTGATCGGGCTGGAACTTCACATGCACATAAAGGTCATCTGCAGGGGGCCACATAGCACATGGAGCACTTAAGTCGTTCCTGAGTTACAGCACTTTGATGATTTTCGGGTTACGCCACCTGGTGGCCATATTGGATATCTGATCGGGCCGAAACTTCACATGGACATAAAGGTCATCTGCAGGGGGCCACATAACACATTGGAGCACTTTGGGTTAAGGCGTTCCTGAGTTACAGCACTTTGATGATTTTTGGGTTACGCCACCTGGTGGCCATGTTTGAAGTCAAATCAGGCCGAAATTTGACATGCATGTAAAGGCCATCTAGATGGAGGTAAATATCAAATTTGAGCACTCTGCGTCAAGCCGTTCCCGAGTAATAGCACTTACTTGATTTTCAGGTTACGCCACCTGGCGGCCATATTGGATGTCCAATCGGGCCGAAACTTGGTATTTTCTAAGGTACCCCTCCAATGCATGTTTATGCAAGATATGAAGTCACTCGGTGAAATAATGGCAAACTGTGGCAGGTTCGTCACTTTTGTCGAACTTTGACCTCTGTGACCTTGAAAAGTAGGTCAAATCAAAAACCCGTTATATATGTTATGTATCCTTATTTGCTACACCTATGATAAAAATTTGGAGATGATCTAGTCATTAGTTCAGGAGTTACTGCACTTTTTGTGTTTTCGGTTTCCGCCACCTGGTGGCCAAACTGAGAGTCGAATGCGACCGAAACTTGGTGTCGTGGGTCATCTGACCTAGGGGTATATATGTACCAAGTTTCAGATCAATAGCTCCAGCGGTTACGAAACGTGCCCTGCTAACGGACCATGACGGACGACGGACGACGACGACGACGACGGACGACGGACGCTGCACCATTGTAATAGCTCACCCCAGTGAGCTAAAAATCTATGGAGCAGCTCGAGGACAGGGGAGCAGCCTACGATGCTTGTGCTTTGTCACACAGAGAGTCGGAGGCAAAAATTGAAGAAGACTGGTAATATAGAGCAAGCATGTTAAGGATTCAGCACGCCTGAAACCAAAACATCAAGAGATTTCGCAGTACATGTATGGGGTATTTCACCTTTCCGGATCGAATGTCTTTGGGTCGCTTGGCCCCCACAAGTCAGGATCAGCATGGATGGCCAGTGCATTGACTTGAATGGATAGTCCTTCCGGAATTTTAAGCTCTCCAATCTGAACCTGTTCTTGGCACTGGCGGGTGACAAACCTGTAAATAAAGAAAGATGTCTCAAGTCTTAGTACGGTTTCAACAAGCTTTCCTTCGTCAAGGATTTGAGCCTAACAGTGATGCCAGCTACTATGGATGACAAATTTTTATTACTCATGATTTTAAATCCCTTGTTTCAGAATTGTTATCCAAAATAGAAGCACAAAAAAACGACACACAAAATGATGGTCAAACATAAAGTCGTCTCCAAATCTTGCAAATTTTCGACCCAACCGGGGTCTTCCTCAGGCACTTTTACAGAAAAGACTTCTCTTGTTCAGAATTGGAGACTTTACTGCCGTCACCAGTTAGCAGGCCTAGAATGTCATGAAATCTGACATCTTAGAGAAGAACTGTATGCCATGACGTCATCCATAATGACTTCGAGGCCATGGGTTACGTTTGTGATGTCACATTTTGTGATGTTGTGGGACCGTAAACAGGCAGCCTCCGACGGCAGTATAAAAGTCTCCCATTCTACAAGAGGGCGCAGATGAGTAAGCCAAGTCGTATACTACAGTATCATGGTACAGTACATCCACCCAAGCATCGGCATTTCCAACGCGGTGGTCTAAAAAATGGAATAAAACAGTTCAAAGCTTGAGACTTACGTTGGAGCTATTACATTTTTCCTTAGGACTTCATTGAACACCATATCTAGGTACGGCATTTGAGCCAGGTGCTTGTGGTCGGGATGATCCTACAAGGACAAAGACAATTTCTGACTGATAGCCGAATAAGATGTTAAAAATCACAGATAGTTACCGGTATATTTCAATTCCCCCTTACAATGGGGATTGGATAGTGCAATTACATGGCTTACTGCAATAACTCCACTATAGATTATTGCAGTTGATTGGGAACAATGCCTCCAGCCAAAACCCAGTCAGTGTGGTGAGGCTGGCACCGATGCTTTCTCCTGTACATCGACGTCACTGACATCCTGTACTTGTAAACTTTTCAACTAAAACTTCTAGCATTCCAATGCAAAAGTACCGTATGGCATTGAGCAGTTATAGTATAACTGCTCAATGCCATACGGTACTTTTGCATTGGAATGCTAGAAGTTTTAGTTGAAAAGTGAAATTTTCACCAAGATTTTATAACCCTCATGATGCCAAGGCTCTGACATATCCACTGGTGTGTTTACTAAGTGGGAGCGAGCAGGGACCCAAAGACAGCAACAAATTGAAAAGGGCATACATGGTCAAATTCTCGCAAACTTTGTTCCCAATTAAAAGCATGGATCTATAGCAACAATATAGAGATGAGATGTCAGCATATGTTACTCAGTCAAAAAAAAATAGCCCAAGGTTATACAGAATCTTGAATTAAAGGGACTCATGCGAAAAGTGCCAGGAACGTAACATAACACTGTCAAGGTAATAGCGACTACGATCTATTTTTAGACCGCTTCATTTCGCATTCATGGCATGCGCCGTCTAGTAGTTGATTCTGGAACTGAAAAAGTCGCTGGAAATATTTCTTGGGAAAAACGCCTGCTGCCACCTGTTGTTAGACGGTAGTACTTTAGTGCCCGGCGTGCAGTAACTTTCGCATGAGTCCCTTTAACTGATATATTCCTTACATTTAGTCTGAAAGAAATGTACAAAGAGCCTCACCTTGCCGACAACCTTGTCAATTTCACTCTGCAATTTCCGCTGTATCTCTGGATGCATCACCAACTCCTGGGCAGCGTAGCTGAGTGCTGTGCTCGTTGTCTCGTAACCGGCGAGAAAGAAACCGATTGAGTTGCTGACGATCTCCTTAAAATCAAAGGAAATGTAAGATTTTCAGTCCACGATGATACGGTTGAACAAGAATTTGAATTTGTTGGTTTAAATGCAACACTTAAAGCCCCACTGTATTGAATCTGAAAAACGCAAATCGTCGCCGCGATTCTTGACGTCAGTGCACGACGTCACGAACTGACGTCACGACGTGTAAAATGTACTGCGCTCCATTAGAGCCCTCCCTGCAGATTTTTTCATTGTGTGCTGAAAACTAGGCCTTGGTTCAGGGAAATACGCATCAGGCAGGCATTTTGGGGACCTTCACGATGCTATGAGACCTCGACCAGCATTCTCCCAACACTTTGAAAATCCAGTAAAATTCAATACTGTGGGGCTTTAAAAGTTAAAAGTGAAAGTTTTGGTTTATAGTCTGATATCAACAACAGTAGAGGTGTCATCCAAATTTACACTTTAATCCCAGTCTATCCTGAAACCTTTCAGTAGAACTCAGATGAGCTGCTCATTCAGCGCTACAATCTAAGCATTTCAGACCGATACCCATTTATACACCTGGGTAGAGAGAGGCCAGTAAGGCAAAGAGACCTGCCCAAAGTCTCACGCCAGCAGCGGGATTCGAACCCGGGATCCTCTGACCGCTAGTCGGAGGCCCGAACCACTACACCATCACTGCTGTCCACTACTTTTGCCAACATGCAGAGACATACATTTCAGCTATTTTATTGTAATTGGCCATTAACCCTTTCCTCAGTTACAACAAGTGCCTAATTTTGCTGGAGGGGGTCACATTTTAGCAAGATGGCTGTTTGTGAAACGCCTTTCTTGGTGCTCCTCTATAGACGCTCAGTTACCTCTTGTGTAATCTTCTTCAGCAGTTTGACAGGTGTGTTTTTCAAGCTCGCTTTAGGGGCGGACTCATCATCGTCTTCTTCTGTCATGGTGAGTTCATTGTCATTGATCATGCCGTCAACGGCTTCGGCATCAAGAACCATTTGGAGGAAGTCCCGCCGATCTGTCTTACCCTGGGAAGGGAGATTGAAACAATCAACCAATTTCAAATAGGGGTTTTATCAACAAACGATTGTGATGTTTACTTTGTTTTTTATACAGGGGCGGCTCCAGGATTCTGGTAAGGGGCACAGAAGGCCACAGGCGGACTGATGAAGGTGCGGAGCGAAGCCACAGTGGGGGGCTGGGGGTCTCCCCCAGAAAATTTTGAAATCTGGAAAGACGTTGGTGCAATTTCCCAGCATCTGAGGTACAAACTACAAGGCAATTCTGTGGCACTTTGAAAAAGGGCAATTTTTCTAACGTTGGTCACCGAAAAATGGGGGGGGGGGCACGGGCCGGGTGTGCCCCCTGGATCCGCGCCTGTTATAAAATACCCAGAAACAAGCAATTTTCTTTTGCAACGTTAGCAACTGACGGACCAGGGACTGTGATGCACAAAAGCAAATCAACTGGACACCAAGGCTGGACACGTGCACGTTTGATGAGAGTTTTCTTTGCAGTTATGGGGTAGTCAAAAGTAATTCGAAAGGATTGTTGCATCAAATGTCCCTATTTGCATGATTTGGTAACTCACCGATTCCCTCCTTTCCTTGATGACTTCTCTCAATTGTGACACAAGCCAAAAAGCCCCAGATTTTATGATGCCTGCGTCATTTAGTCCGCGCCAGAGTCCGAAAAGCTTTGTCTTCAGGGAAGGAAATATTACTGAAATATGAGACAGAAGAGTGCACGGGAATGTCAAAAGAATGCTGTGGTCCATGTCAGGAATCACTTTGGCCACCGGGAAAATGATAGGCCTAGCCCTGTGATGCTTTACGAAATGTGTGCACCAAATGAATTCTAGCTCCATCCTCTTCTTTCTGGGTGTTGCGATTGCTTCTTCGGGAAAGATTCGTGGTTTGGGTCACTCACATTTGAACCATCAAGGGTTCCTATCGCTGAAGTCTGACCCTATCTATCCGTGGAGCAATGGAATGCGGAAGATGGAAATGCAACGTTTATTTACGGTTTTAAAGCCCCACAGTATTGAATTTTACGATATTTCCAAAAAGTTAGGAGAGTGCACATAGAGGTCCCATAGCCTCGTGAAGGTCCCCAAAATGCTTGCCTGATACGCACTTCACAGAATCGAGGCCTAGTTTTCAGCACGCATTGGAAAAAACTGCAGGGAGAGCTCGAGCTCTAATGTATTCTGACAGAGCGTAGTACATTTTACACTACGCTGACGTCGTGACGTCGTGCGAGAATCGCGGCGATGATTTACGTTTTTCACATTCAATACAGTGGGGCTTTAATAATCTGCCAAAGCAGTCCGCATGACTGGCGTCAATTATACAAGGAGCTAATAGGCTATTCACAATCTCACAAGTGAATGGGTGATTAAAACTGTGTGGTGAACCACCACGTTCAGGTTCATTACTTCCGCATTCCATTGCTCCACGGCTAGATTGGGTTAGACCATACGAACGACTTCGGACGACACTCTGTCTCATGGAGTGGAGTGGAGCGTAGTCTGAAGCCAACGTCAACATGACCGTCCACAAGTCCCCAGTGTTAATTGGCCATAGGAATTAATAGATCATAGTGGTTTTATACTCATTTTTTACTCACTTGACAAAAAGAGGAGGGTTTTCCTGATAAGCGTCATGTTGTACGTGTTCTGTTGGGCGAAGACATCCCTACACGATTTTATCATTTTACCATCTTGGTTTCTCTGGGCATCAATATCCAGACCGAAGGCGGTAGAGCTGATGACGTCAAGGGTCATGGCTTGGAATAGCCTAAAATCAAAAACTTTTTGCTAGCAGTGCCTCAAGGAAATGGGAGACTTTACTGCCATTGGAGGCCACCTGTTAGCGGTCCTAGAACGTTGAAAATTTGATGTCATAGACGTAAGTCATGGCTTCCACGTCATAATGGAAGACGTTGTGGCAGGCACTTCTCTGTGACGTCAAATTTCCTGACGTTCTAGGACCGCTAACTAGTGGTGGCCTCTAATGGCAGGAAAGTCTCCCATTGGTCTCAAGCAAAAACTGAAATAATGTTCTTCACTCGGTAAAAAATGCTCGCC
>NMRB01004358.1:0-21117 GCA_002633025.1 Notospermus geniculatus
GACCTTGAAAAGTAGGTCAAATCAAAAACCCGGGATTTATGTCATGTAGTCTCATCAGAGGAACCCACCATAAAAGTTTCGTGGTTCCAGCTGACAGCGTTCATGCAGGAGATACGGCCGAAAGAAGGTTTTCACAAAGCGCCCCCTACAGGCCAGAGTGTATAAGCAGCAGCGCTAAGTTTCGGTCCAGAGATAGTTTTTACCGGCTACCTGTACACCAAATTTCAAGTTTCTAACCCAAGCGGTTTAGAAACGTGCCACCCATGTTAACGACGACGGACGACGATGACGACGGACGACACACCATGGGAGAAGCTCACCTCACAGAGGTGAGCTAAAAATATATAACACCAAAAATATACAACTCGAAAATCACCAATTTTCGGCATGTTCAACAGCACGTTGTGGCCGAACCATTGAACTGATTACCGGTACTAATTTCTCTAGCAATATGGAAAGATGATTTTTTTTCTAAACAATGACATTTGTAAGCTTTCAATTCCAAGTATTAATTGAGATATAGCGCCTGAAAAGTGACCACTTCAAGCCCCATTTCTCCTTGCATACACCATCCTTCCCGGGCGATATAGTTCACGTCCTCTGAGCAGATGGCGCTGACGATCAGCTTTTTCCATATTTGGAGTGAAACTCCGTAACACAACCAATGAGAGTTGGCGATCTCGTTAGAGTGCCATCTTACGGCAAGCAAGTAAACTGATCGGTCGGGAAGGGGGCTGCACGAAATGCCGAAAACAAGCCTAAACAACCCATCTTTGGAGCGCTATATCTCACCTATTTCGGGGAACTGACTCGTCAGACAAGTCTCATGTGGTAGGAAAAGACTTCTATTTTCGATTAAGATATAGAAATCACAAGAAAATGCTGGGCTGATAGCGTTGTTTGTTGAAAGAAAGTAGCTGGGCCTGTCCACACTAAAGGGGTACAAATGGAACATGCTACAATTAGATCAAAATTTCCAGCACACCAGAGCTAAAATTTAGTCAAAATGTTTTTAAATCACCAAAATACGTTAGTGGGATATATCAGACACAATATCATGCTGAATGACTGCCTTCAATTTTTTGGGGGCAAAATCAGAATGAATGTCCGCAAGTAAATCCGGCGTGAAAATGTGACACGGAGAAGTTGCTTAACTTTGACACCTGTCAAATCCAACTGGAAGCCATGGTGCAACCATATTTAACGATGAAATTTGATTGAAACAGCTTTATCTCCATTTTACGGCATTTCTATGGCCAAATTTCCCATCCATTATTCTGAAAACAGCATTTCAAAAAATAATTACGTTCGTAACGATCGTCTGTCCGGTGTCCCCCCATAAGTCCGACACTTCACAAGTCCGACATCCCAAAAGTTCGAAGTATCATAAGTCCGACAATGGAAAAATCACTTCAAAAATGTACCACAATTCCGAAGCACCACAAGTCCGACATCCCACAAGTCCGACGTCTAGAGAAAGGTATCATAAGTCCGACGTTCAGAGAAAGGTATCATAAGTCCGAAGTACCATAAGTCCGACATCCCGTAAGTCCGACAAGAAGGGGTTGGGAGTTCGGACTTATAGTACTTCAGACTTGTGGGATGTCGGACTTGAGGTACTTTGGACCTGTGGGATGTCGGAGTTGCGGGACGTCAGACTTGTGAGATGTCGGACTTGTGGGATGTCGGATTTGTGGGACGTCGGACTTGTGGGATGTCGGACTTGTGGGGGGGAATCGTCTGTCCAGGACGTTACGAACATAAAATTAGACTGAGGCACTCAGTCTCTTTCACGCATGCGCGGAACAGCGCAGCATTACAGAGACTGAGACCAACCTCAACAATTTTTGTTACGAGAATACCGAAATCCTGGTAACGATGCTGATTGGTCGATTTTGAATCCAGCTGTTTACAGCCATGCTGATTGGTCATTGGGATCAGAAGATTGCAAAATGGCGGCGCTGTATCTAACGAACTTCAGTTCAGTCAGACAGAAGCAAACCTTAGCAAGATCGCACCATGGAGGTCTTTCCCCGCAGCACTGATGATCTGATCCTCCATCAGTGACACTAAAGGAGATATACATTGTACACAGGTCAGTTGTGTCGTCTTTATCGAGAAATTTGCCGAAGATCGATGCCGCCGGGCGGGAATGATCTCGCCATTGGCGGAGCAGTCGTGCGCAAAGCAGCATCACAGAAGTTTTAGACGTTGTGGCCAGACCCTCGGTCTCGCAACCGAGGGTCTGGCTGCGCGAGACTAACATAAAATAGGCTGAACGGAGTGGGGAATCCCCACTCAATTCCAGGAAGTTGTGCAGATCGAGAAAATAAATCCTATTATACACGATCAGTTGGTTTGTTTTGTTTTTAAATCATCCTGGTAATTAAAAAGGGGCTTTGTTTTTTCATCTCAATGTATCTGTCCCTAATTCTCTTACGTTTGTAAATTATATCAGGGCTAAGCCCTACATATTTATCAGACCTTATCAAAATTAGGAAAACCCCCCACTACTTACGTCAGGAACACGCAAAACTCCCCACCTTTGAAAGTATCAAATATGGAAAGAACAGTTTCAGTTACCATGGAACCAAAATTTGGAACAATCTACCCAACGAGATCAGGGAGGCGAAAAATTATTCCCTCTTCAAGAAATTAATAAAGACTTGGGAGGGAGAAAAGTGTAGATGTGCCATGTGTAAAGATTCTTAATTTCTGATGCTACATGTATCACCCGTACATCATGGGTCATATTCGTGGGGCGGTTCTGTCGTTGGGGCCGCCTTGGGCTGGTTCCGGGTGTACATCATATGTACAGTTGGGGCCGGACTGGGGCGGTTCTGGCGATGGGGCCGCTTCATGAATGCCCCATCAGGAAATCTTGGCCTTTGAGCTGAACTTGTGGAAATATAATCCCTAGCGATCCACTACTCAAACAAAGATCACTCAAGCGTGAGCCTAATTCTAAGAACAGCTAATTGCTGTGCATTGTGCAAAGCTCTTAGTACCGGTCTTTATACCAATAAATACAAGAAACAAGGAACAAGTCAGGAGTATGTAAACAAACTAATCGCTGAGTAAACATACTGCATTGATAATCCTTACCCCGATTTGCTGAGCATATCGGGGTGAGAACTGGAATTCAGACAGTGGCAAAGAAAACGTAATGTGTGACCCCATATGTCCTTTATGTGTCCTTAAGCATGTATTAATGCTGTACATGGACTTTCCACAAGGTCTACCTCAAAATCAGAACTCATGCTCCAAGAGATAGATCTCATGTCTTCTATCTACTTATTTTTACCTACATGTATATCCCCCTTCTCTTCTCTATCTATCTTATTTTGTGCTATAAGCTTCCAACTTTTCTGTGATATCCAATTCTTACGTGATATCTTTTTAATCTATTTTATACTTATGTTCAATATCTTAAATTGTTTTATGTTACATGTATATCTTTATGTTCGATATCGGTGAAAGAGCTTCAAAGCTCATGTTCTCATGTATCTCCACATACCGATGAAAATAAAGCTTATTCATTCATTCATTCATTCATTCAACACTCTGTTTTCGTCAAAATATTGTGCGGATCGAGCGCCTGACACAATCTGCTAGCTCTCGAACAGTCCACAGGGCGCATGCGCGATAAGGGAATACCAATGGCAGCTTGCCAACCAGTGAGTGGATGTCTGCTTGAATTTTAGCATAATCTGTCACATAAGTTATGAACGTAAGGATGGTTACGAACGTGACAGGTAATTTAAGATTATTCCTCAGTTAATTAGGATATCCCTCGAATAATCTGAAGAAAATAATGACGTTGGACGTCCGAAATTGCAGCACGAAACTTTGATTAATCGGTACACTACATTTTGCCCCCTTGTCGGCTTGTGACCGATGTACATTTTTCACTTTCGTAACGAGGACAGACATCTGTCCATCGTTTGAAAGCGTGAATTTCAGTTACGAACATGAAAATAATTTCAAGTTTTTGTATGTTCCTCAGCATAATTTATTGACAGGAAGATGAACTTTATTGCCCGACTCTGTCCATGTTTATCCAGAGTGGTTCTGCGATGCTCTCAGTCTCACCTGTCGTGTAGCTCTGCAGACGCTCAGCTATCATGTTCGTAACGTGTTACGTACGTGAATGGGAATTTCTCATGAAATGCCAAGTTGTAGGATACCGGTACTGTTGTCTACACACATGAATTTATCCCAACAGTTATGACAACTGTTTCTACATTGTTTTAAGATTCTAAAACGCTTCTGATATTATTCTTTTCGAAGTGTATATTTTGCCGGCATGCCGGCAGACCAATATGTTTAGTTATAATGCCGTCTTTCGTTTGCGCATGCGCAGTCATACGGTACTGTAGGGTTATTAGGTCCCTTTAGGTTTAGGTTAGGTTAGGTTTAGGTTAGGTTAGGGTTAGGTCCCTTAGGGATCCCGGATAGGGTTAGGGTTAGGGTTGGGGTTAGGTCCCTTAGGGAGAGGGTTAGGGTCCCTTGGGGTTAGGGTTAGGGCTAGGGTTAGGTTAGGGTTAGGGCTAGGTCCCTTAGGGTGCCTTAGGGTCAGCTCCCTCGGGGTTACGTTCCTAAGGGGTAGGGGTAGGCCTATACTCTAGACATTAAACTGGTTTTCTGAATCACCCAAAGAAAACTTCCCATGCCGACCGTGAGCCCCGGTAGCGTAGTGGTTAGAGCGTAGGACTATTTAGGTTTAGTTAGGTAGCATGTAGGTATACACAGGTTCGAATCTGCCAGCGGTCACCATGCACTCCTCGTTAATAACGGTCACTATGAACTCTTTTGTATTGTTTTCTTCTTCCAAGATTTTTTTCTCACTTTTTCAGTCTAAATAAGTCTGTTTTATAATTTTTGACCGTCACGCAACATGGACGTGGAAGGTGCAAACCTGGGCCGAATGAAAAATAATCTAAGTCCGAAAAATTGGTTACTGCGCATGCGCAAACCGAAGCCGGCATTATAACCAAAACTATCGTCTGCCGGCATGCCGGCAAAATAAACGCTGCGTATTCTTTTTGCACTGATTCATTTTCACCCTCTGTGTCACACAAATGTAGGCCTACCCCTTTAGTGTGGACAGGCCCAGCTAGATATGCAGGTTTCGAGTTGTATATTTTTGGTGTCAGTTATGAGCAATCTGGGTCAAGTCATTCCCAAGTTGCAGGACTTCAATGATTTTTAGCTCACCTGTGGTGAGCTCTTACGATGGTGCAGCGTCCTTCGTCCGTCGTCGTTGACCGTTCAGGGCACGTTTCGTAACCGCTGGGGCTATTGATCTGAAACTTGGTACATATATACCCCTTGGTGAGATGACCTCAGACACCAAGTTTCGGTCCGATCTGATTCCTGGCTTGACCACCAGGGGGATAAACCGAAAACCTTTAAAGTGCAGTTTCGCCTTAACCGTTGATCGGATCATCACCAAATTTTTATCGTAGGTACATCTTATGAGGATACACGACATATCACCCGGGTTTTTGATTTGACATAATTTTCAATGTCACAGAGGTCAAAGTTGGAAATTTCATCGTCGGGCGGCACGCTTTGTGGCTATTTGTCCCGGATTGTTCAAATTAGGTGTGATGATGTGTCTAGGTACCCTCTATGTCTGTGGCGGATTTCGGTCCGATCGGACTTCATATATGGCCACCAGGGGCCAATTCCATAAAACCATTCTAATGCCTAGTTGGCTGCCAAACCGCACTAGAATCATTCTATCTCTTAGACTAGTTGCTTGCTAAGCCTATTCCATAAAACCATTCTTAGCTTAGCACGGTTCTGAGTTGTATTCTAACTTTAGAATAGCTCCGGGGTACTTCTAAGTCCTTACAAGGACTCATGGTTCTAACATGACATTCCCTGCAGGTTTTGGCCAGTCAACATGGCAAGGTGGATCTTTAACTCGCTGAAATTCATCGGGTTATTGGGAGGGAACGCATTTTCCATGATCCGAGAACCCGATTGACGTTTTTGATGATGCAGAACATCGTTGCCTCCGATATTGAGAATCCTACATGTATGAGGAGAAAATATGCTGCGAAATTCCCTGCGCAAAATATATATATTTTTTACTTTTTTAGAAGGAATCGGTATCAATGAAGGCATCACAGCACATGCTCCGCAACCCCAATATACAACAGACAGGAATGCAGGGCAAATATAACTTTGAACCAATGAACCATTCCCCTATTGTGCAGGGAAATTGACCTTGTGGTTTTGAGGACCACACCATTCTAGGAAGCTCTCAGCAAGCAACCAGTAAGAATGGTCCATAGAATGGTTTTATGGAACAAGATTTAGTTGTTTTCCAACAAGCAACCAACTAAGCATTTGGAACCTTGCTAAGCCCTATCATTCCAAGTTAGAATGCTTTTATGGAATTGGCCCCAGGTGGCTATCTTGGAAATTGGGCGTTGGCCCATAGCTCGTTAACTACTGGAGCTAGAATGTTCTGAACTTGGACAAGTATGTATCTTTGTAGCCTTCATGTGTACAGCAAATTTCAGCGTGATCGGACTTGACAGTCCGCTGCCAGGCAGCCATTTTGGAAAATGGAACTTTGACCTGTGTGACCGATAAACGTTGTTCAACTTGAAAACCCGTATAATATATCATGTATCTGCATTAGATGTACTTATGATACAAATTTGGTGATGATCCGTCGAATAATAAATTAGTTAAATTGCACTTTTTGTCCATTTCAAATGGAGCCATCTAGTGACTATTCAATGAACTACAGTACTACCTCCTGTTTGGAAACTGATGGTGAACAACTGGAGCTATTGTCTTCGAGCTTCACACATATGTGCCCCTAGGTCAGATAACCACAGACACCAAGTTTCGGTGCGATGTAATTCCTGGCTTGGCCACCAGGGGGATAAACGAAAACCTTTAAAGTGCAGTTTCCCCTTAACCGTTGATCGGATCATCACCAAATATTTATCGTAGGTACAGTCATGGACATTAGTTTATCTACACCTGATAAGTTGAATATTTCAAATACTACTGGGCCAATTTTGACACGGTTTGTTCCATATGAAAGTACATCTTGTTGGTCATATTTCTGCATTAAAATTTTGGGAATTTGGAAATGTCGTAATTACGTAATAGCTCTTCAGTAAAAATCCTAAAAATCAACATTTTTGTTATGTAATTTTTTTGTGACTTTTGTTGCAGTTTTGATAGAGTGGAACCTTCTAAGGATTATGGACTTTGTTTCATCAAAATCTGTTGAGTGGTTGGTGAGATATTTGAGATTATCAAAATTTCGATAATTTGAGATTTTTCGATTTTTCACAAAATTTTGATATCAGTAGACAGAGCTCACCTAAAAATGCAGAAGTATGGAGTTTTGGAACGTTTCGCCGAAACCAGTTAGAAGTTAAGCATGTTTTTCAAAATATCAACATTTTGATACTTTGAAAAATAGGCAATATTTCTGCACAGTTAAGGCAAAAAGTTCCAAAATTTTGTAAATCCATATTCTGAGGTTTGCTTTATCTAATGGCATCAAAATTTCCTACAAAACACGAAAATCTCAAATTATCAAAATTTTGATAATCTCAAATATCTCAGCAACCACTCAACATATTTTGATGAAACAAAGCCCAAAATCCTTAGAAAGTTCCACTCCATCACATCTGCAACAAAAATCCCAAAAATATTACATAAGAAAAAGTTCGATTTTTAGTGTTTTTTTCTGATCAGCTATTACATAATTATGATATTTTCAAATGTCCAAAATTTTGATGCAGAAATATGACCAACAAGATGTAGGCCTACTTTCATATGGAACAAACCGTGTTAAAATTGGCCCAGTAGTATTTGAAATATTCAACGTATCAGGTGTAGATAAACTAATGTCCATGATTGTAGCGTGTTAACAGTCCCACCCATAAGAATGGTCACATTCTGGACCTTCTCATCACTCGGTCAACTGATAGCTTTGTTACCAATGTAAAAGTCATAGACTATCTAATCTCTGACCACTACAGTGTCATCTTTGACATCCGCCTGGACGTACCAGAGTCCGGTCCCAAAAGTGTGTATGTCTCGAGAGATTATCGCTCCATGGATCGAATAGCATTTCAGTCGCAGCTTGCTCNCGGTTAGTTGGGGCGTTATATGCAAATGAACTTGGGGGTCACGTGACAATGACCAAATATGGTCAAAAATTGATTTTTTGCAATAATGAACAATTTGCCGCTATGTAGTCAAAAAATCACTCCTGTGCTGCCTACAATCAACGGTAAGCATCATAGGTGCCTACA
This sequence comes from Notospermus geniculatus, assembly GCA_002633025.1. Taxonomy (NCBI): domain Eukaryota; kingdom Metazoa; phylum Nemertea; class Pilidiophora; order Heteronemertea; family Lineidae; genus Notospermus; species Notospermus geniculatus. Next base: position 8,301 of record NMRB01004358.1, read on the forward strand.
AAGTTTCCCGTTAAAAGGGATTTCTGAAGAAACTCCTCGGGAAAAACGCATTTTTCTCGCTAAGTATGAAAATCGATTAGAGAAAAGTGACTTCTTTGTTACATTGTTTTCCACTGAATAAACCCTATAACGTTGACTGGCGAGATTCATAGCATTTAAGTAAGCACAGGTGTCAGTCTTTCTGTTTCATGAATCTTGACGTAACCTTGGCTGCCAACAATGCAAAAATAGCGTCCTTCATTGTTGTGCGTGGTGTAACAAAAAGACGTCAAATCCGCGTTTGGTGAAATAACTTGTGTTATAAAACTCACAGGAAGCTAGTTTTAACAGCTATCCCTATGTTTTCGGGTGCCACCAATCGAATGGCGATATTGTGTATGACGTCAATCGGCCGCCATATTGGATTCAAGATGGCCGCCATTCCACGGCCCTCAGATGTTTCTTCCTTTATAACTCCTGTTCTAATACAGCTAAGAAACTAATTCTAACGGCTTTTCCATATTTATGGGAATAACCAATCGAATGGCGGTATTGGGTATGACGTCAATCGGCCGCCATATTGGAATCAAGATGGCCGCCATTCCACGGCCCTCGGATGGTTTTTCCTTTATAACTCCTGTTCTAATACAGCTAAGAAACTAATTCTAACGGCTTTCCCTATGTTTTTGGGCATGACCAATCGAATGGCGGTATTGGGTAGGACGTCAATCGGCCGCCATATCAGATTTCAAGATGGCCGCCAGTCCATTGTCCTAAAGATGGTATTCCTTCATAAATCGAGTTCTAAAGCAGCTAGGAATCTACCTCCAACGGCTATCACCATGTTTCGGAGCCTGACCAATCGCATCCCATATGAAAACGCATATAGGTGTGTGTGTGTGTGTGCGTGTGTCTGTGTGTCCGGTCTGTCACACCTTCATATCTCATCTCCTTGAACAGCTACAGCCTTGGAAACATATCCTACCCCTAGGTTTGTCAATCTGAGCAATCCAATGAGCCAATAATTTTCGGTCTCAGTTGCCTCCATCATGATTTTATAGTGTGATTTGGACTACTTTGTTGTTTTGTATGGACTTCAGTTCTAAAATAATGATTACCAATTATGCCAAGTAGAATCAGAGTACCGGTATATAATTTGCAGGAGCAAATTATTTGAAGCAGGTGGAATATTTTATGTTGCAACTTTAACAAACATACTGTGGGATTTAATTTGGCAAGAACAAGGAAGTTGATCAGAATTTGTGTAGGCTTATCGCAAGGTGTTTGTTCTGGACTTTCCAGTTTATCTTAGTTCTTTCAAATCAGCATGCTTGTCCAGACCAGGAGTTTCCAACAGGATGTCGGTGGTTTATCTGTGCCACATAGCATTATAAAATCCAAGCCTAAACCTGCTGTTTGTTTACTGTTATGTCACCTGTAGTAGTTTCTTGATAAAGTAGAAATGATATCAGAGGCATTGAGGTCCTGGGGCCGTATTCATAAACGTTCTTAACTTAGTCATGAATAAACGCTAAGTATAATACTTAGCTAGTCATGATACTTATGTTGGTATTCATAAAAGGCCTTAGTATGACACACAGCTAAGTATGATCCCTAGATTCAGGCATCATGCTTATCATTCAGCGTACGTGGTTCCCAGTGAATGAAATCACATTTCAATTGTTATTTTGTCAATTTTTCTGTGGTTTGGCCGCTCGCCACGGGGTTGTGGTTGACCAATCTTATCCAACTCCTGCCTGGAGGGTGTGTTAGGCCTATACCTGCCATTCTCGGTCAAATGTTTTGATCAAATTTTTTTAACGAAGGTTTTGGTCAAACTTTGTAGTTCGTAGCCGCCCGTCGTGCACGGTAGATATATTTCATCAAATCTTATCGAATATGGCTCCCGTTCAGTCTAGATAATGACGGCTGCGGCTGCAGTTGCTGCTGCAATGCCATTTTACAGAAAGAAGGAGCGGCGCCCAAAGAAGATTTGGGTTAAGCAGAGCAAAAGTATAGGTACATTCTCTAAATATGCATAGAGTTCGGGTTCGGGTAGTGGAAACCCTGCTTATTAGGCCTTTGCACGTCAAACATGAAATGACCTTGACCCCCCACACATTAAAATCGATGTCTGACGTCACAGAGGATAGACTGGTTCCCGGTTCCGACACACTGTACAGCTATGTTGGAGGAGATCACCGTCAGCAGACGCCATGTTGAACCTGTAAAAACATGTAAAACAGAAAGTTGTAACATTACGGTGACTGGATTGTGAGCACTTATCGTGGCGTTTTTTATTTCATTTTTCCGTTTTTCACACATGTCTATAGACATTCAGATGGCAGTATGTCTCGAGATATCTAGATTCGGTCCAGAGATTCGACCTCCAGACCCTACTTTGTAAAGCAAAGTGGAGGCTCCCGGTTGATTGTTCCATGCTGAATTCGCGATCCACCAGTAGGGACCTCTAACTTTGTTTCACAAAAATGGCTCTGGAGCTGAAAGTAATGGATCGAATCGAGGTATGTTGGTGATTGTTCTCCTAGAAAGATTTTCTATCCAGTCATACCGTTGGTTTGGGACTGAGGGTGGAGGAATGTGCTTGTGCTGCGGGGTTTGAGGGCGGCGACACCCTCTTTGTGACTTTAAAGATTGGTGTTTGAGTTCTGGGTTTTTTTCATAACGATTTTCTTTGCCGAGAGAACGAGAGAAAGGTACAAAACCACTAAGTAGGCCTAATCCTTACCTGTAGTGTTAATTGCCTCCAGCTTCTTATCCACTGAGCCAATTTTGAGAAGATGACTGGTCAGAGATCTAATTCCCCTTCTGCAAACGGTGGATCATCCTGGGATGGGGCGTGTGCATGCGCATGCGTAATTCTACCTGTCTCCAGTGCGCATGACTATCGTGCATCGGAGCACGGTTCGTGGATGTGTTTAGCTTGATACGACATTGGCAATACGTCGTCCCCGACAAATAGCTGGTGGCTTAATTATTGTTATCAGTGGTCTCATTTTTTAAGTGATGATCGGTCATTCGGCCTGATCACTTCACGTCTTTACTGATGTCTAACAGAATGGAATCTTTTCCTACCACATGAAGTGAAATATCAATGACATAGAAAGACGAACAAGCAGTGACAAGAAATCTCTCCACCGTGAACAAGTCCAAACTTTCTATAAGGAATCATAGACATGTGTGATTCCGATGAGGGGGGGGGGAGTTTCATCCACTTGCCTAACACGTCATCGCGAAAGGGTTATTCCTGCAACAAACATCAGAGGTCCAGATACATGGACCGCACCCTTTAAAGTAAGACATTACGACCGATCGTGACGTCTTTATTTGTATCAGCAGCCGAAGGGTAGGTCGTTTTGGCTGTGGGTTCCGATGAGAACTGCCGGTGTAACATCTGCCAAATTCCCCATTTTTCAGTGTTTCCTTCTTTGAATCGTAAAACGTACTGACAACAGACACCGAGAGAGACCATGTCTGTTCAATAGGGCAGTACAATGAGGGGAACATTCACACACAGACACACTGAGAGATGTTACACCGGGAGGAACATGGATGGTTAATTCCGACTCTTGGCGGATCAACTTTCACCTTTTATTTTACTCGGTCATACGATGAAATATATTTTCCCAGCAATCAAACTGAACCGAATCGATGCAATATCATATTGTTTATGGACATTTCAGCCAGCCGGAATGTCCGCAGATCGAGACAGTGACTAATTCCTTTTTTTCATCAATCCAGTTAGAACTGGTCTGATAACAGCGAACTTGAGATTCAATATGCCGAGTACAATGTAAGAACAAATGCACCTGTATCCAGCAGTCAAATTGAACTGAGTCGATACACCTTGTTATTTATGGGCGATTATGTCGGTCACCGTCCTCGAAGTTGATCTGGATGACAACTTTCTTTTCCTTCTTGTGATTAGAACTGATTAGATAACAGGATACTTGAGATTGAAGAGGGCAGGGTAAAAACCCTGTACAACCACTTCAAATCAATTTACGCCTTTCAAAGTTATTGAGTCAGTCTTTTGAAATTTTAGAAAATACACGGCCAGGGTAACAAAGCCATCAACTTGTGGGTTTGTCTCTGCCTCAGCAGTCGCGTATGACGTATGATTTTAACAGAAAATACATAAGCTCGAGACGTCATACGTTACACGGATCGACGATACGGAGCCTTGCCAAAAGTTCCTACCGGTATCGAATTTCTAATTTCCGTACGTGAAATCACAGGACAAAAACGGCCCATTCTGAGGGGTCGGTGGACATGTGTATACGAGAAAAAAAAGAAATTCATAATTAGAATGGTCACTGTGGTGTTGGAGATATCAACAGATGGACCCTGAACAAATAGTAGAATAACAGAACAACATCAAAGTTACAAAAATTCGTGTTTATTGCTGACGAGTGAAGATGCATCATTGTGGATCAGTTGCCAGACGTAACCCGTCCACGGTCTGTTCCAAAAAAATGCCAGAGAAGTGGGCAGACGGTGGATCCCGTCGAGTCGAGGATGTCCTGTCGATGCGACAACAAAACAGATCTCTTAAAAGGGCACGTATAGTTCTGAATGGCCCCAGTATTTGTGTGAACAACAGGCGCTGCTCACGAGCTTTCGTCAAATGTCGCCGGTTAAACAAAACTTGATCACAGGAGTGACGAACTGACTCGTCTCCCTAATCTGCACAGAGCGGCACGGTACACACACAAGCCCATAGGACGTTCTGTCTGCCTGATTTGGTCACGTGACAACACTCAACCAATGGTACCCTGTTAATCGCTCCAGCAACGCCAACGGACCGGAGTTTACCTGGAGTTGGTCACGTGACAGTATTCAACCAATGGTAGCGTACGTGCTTCACTCACTAGCACTTGGAAGCCGAGGCCTAACTTCATAACTTCCGCCGGCTTTCAATTAGGTCGCAGTCACATTAATGATGACGCCACTGAGATCTCTCTTACATCCCGAATGCACACGCNTGAAAATAACTGAGCCTAGGCCTAGGCCTATACGCTGGTAAAGTCCCACATTTCAGGTCAGTTTACACCAGCACGAATCATCAATTTCTTTGCAATTTAGCATTTTACCTCGGTGTCAGAAAAAAGGGGAAGAGTAGTTTTTTTTCAAAAAGAGGTGGCCCGGTGATTCCTCTAGCGAGAAAATCAAGCCAGAAATCAATCAATCAATTAATCAATCAATCAAAGTGGACTATCTAACGGCTATAAATCCTTGGTGACCAGATCCATGTCTAGTTTACGTCTCAAAAACCAGACGGCGCTGGAAGTAAGCAACCCGATTAACGTTTTATCCCAACAGGGCGGGGCCATGTCGATTTAGAGGAATAAGAGGAATCGGAGGAATCAGAGGAATCGGGCTGGAAAATCCAGAAAATCACCATAAGATAAAATATAAAATTTTCAGAATAGTTAATTCATAACATTTCCTTGGCTATTGAGTTGAGGTTGGTGGTCGGGGTTGGTGATAAGACAGTTAAAATGACTTGAGGGCCGGAAGCCAGCACTTTAGGAGAAAAGGGCCGAAGTTCCACTAAAGCTGTTATGACGTTTACACAACCACGTGGCTGTGTTTATATATTTAGTACATGTAGTCATGTGATTGTGTGTGACTGATGGGCTGCAGACCGAATTTTCCTCTGATTCCTCCGATTCCTCTGATTCCTCTAAATCGACATGGCCACAGGGTGGCGCTGCGAGCGGCTGTACCGAAGACGTAAACAGAGCGAAGCAGCGCAAAAACGTCGCGTCACGACGTCCTTGACGCAGCGCAACAGGGACGAGACGTCGAAAAAAGGTTCAACGGCTCACAGCGCCTCCAAGTGACGGGAGTTTGCTACAGATTTTTAAAGGCAAATAGTTTGAAGTTGATTTTGGGTGGGGTACCTCTGACGTCATCACCCACGGGTTTTTGATGCAGAACCGACTTGCATGGTTTGACATCACAATGAAGTCATGATATATTATCTTTAAACCATTGTTCAATGGTTGACACACAATAGCTCCTGGAATGTTAGGAATTCTTAACGTGCTAAGAGACACCCTGTAGATTCTGATCGAGTTGAATTCAGTGTCAAGTAATATGATTTGAATTCAATCAAGAGCTTGTCAAAATAATATTATTTATCGGTAAATCAGAAAATATCGATGAGCTGATACACAAAAATCAAATAATGGTTGCCTTCTATGGACTGTCCGTCATCATTAGTGTCGAGAAGAGAAAACTGATCTATTTCACTTTACGCTTACACCTGTCAAATTTTAGTCAATTTTCGGCAATCTTCGGAAGTTTTCGTTTGTCAGGGTAGTTCGGGAATCTCCGGAAAGGGAGTACTGACATTCGGTCAAAGTTCGGCAATGTCCGCTCATCTCAAGACTCCGATCAAACACAGTCAGAGATGCATCAACCTATGGACATTAAAGTAGCGGGGTTCAGAATTTTTTATTCGGAAATTTTGCATAATTGGACATTCCATCAGCAAGTAACATCACCTTGTTGAAATTCATCACCGACACCGCGAACAACAGAGTCGCCATCTTTAAAATGTAAACGGAACCATTTATCTTCATGTCCTCTTACGGTCACCGTAAAGTCAATTTTCCACAAACTTCACAAACTAGGTTCAGGTCAGGCCCTGCATTGAGACAGTAAGACCCCTTCATCCTGATTTCTGCCACTGGGGGTTGAGACATAATGTAAACGGCGGACTTTAATTCCAGGGGGCCTTTTACCGGTGTCAAAAGGGCGAGGTTCTGAATCTGTTGACCACAGCTGGGGTGAGATTGTAGACCAAAACTGAGGTTCAATCATGGTTTGAATCATAGAGGTCGTTATTTGGAGGTCAAAACACTCTCTTGATGCGACCTCTCTCGGCCGAATCTCAGGGTATCGGCAGTTTACGATCCCAGAAAATACCGATCATACCGGTACAGGGTGTAACAAAATAATATCCCCACCACTAAAGAACAGTGGAAGAGCTATTGTCGTGAAGGTCTTTTTGTAACACCCTGTAGTATGTCAGGAAACCTGCAGGTAAAACATGGGTTTGCCAAACATGGACTTTAAGAACTGATTCAACGAGAATCATTTTGCTTGAAGCAATTTTTTATTCATAAGCGGGTAATACAGGATAATGCATCAGCTAAAAATCATATTCTTGTCTATGATAATACATTGTATTGTGTATGTTTCAATCTACCAATCAAAGTGATCGTGGATGATATCTGATCGATGAATGTCAAGTATGTACAGTACAATTCATAACAAAGATTTTCTATTTTCATGAATATCAAAACTGACAATCCATTTAAAGCCAGAAACAATTCTCTTCGAACACAATGAGAACCCGCATAATGTTTTATCCCGACAGGTCGGCGCTGCGAGCGGTTGTACCGAAGACATCAAAAACAGAGTAAAGCAACGTAATGACGTCACGTCACGACGTCCTTGACGCAGTGCAACACGAGACGTCGAAAAAAGGTCCAACCGCTCACAGCGCCTCCTAGCGGCGGTAGTTCTCCAGGTTCCTCATTGTAGCATCATGAAATATCAAGGCCTGGGGTCACGTGACCTTCGGACTACGCTCCACTCACGATAGAGTGTAGTATGAAAGCTGACCGATAAGAACCCTTGATGATTCAAGATGAGTTGTAGGCGAAACCTCGAAACACCCATTGGACAAAATTATACAAAACAATTCATCTATAAAATGACAATATCTCATCAATCAGACAGTTTACTTTCTGCCAAACAAACGTCATTGAAATATTTCACATTTTACATGAATCAAATAATATAAACACATCATAAAAATGACATTATCATACATTATTATGTAAGCTAGGCATCTTAGGAGGCCATGCTAGGCCTTAAGGATCACGTCCACTAATGGGGGCACTTGTACTGTTTTATGAACCTACGGACGACTGTTTCTGTGAGGTAAGGTAATCCAGTATACGAGCGATTGTAAAATATGTCGAGGTTTGTCAAATAGGGTCAACAGTCTGATAAAGATAAACTGAAGTATGTGAAATAGATGTGGTCAAGGCAGAACACGCGATGTTCAAAATATGAAATTGATAAAAACATCTGATCATTTGTCTTAAACCAAGAGGTCAAGTACGTGGACTTTGTCATCATAACCGATCAGGAGTCTGTTTCCTTTCATAGAGCATCTTTGACCCTGATTGGCCCTCATCTGTTCACCATTGATTTCGATTTGTTTCATTGACACTGTTTTCTTGTCAGCATCAATGTCAGGTTGATACACCCTGACCTCTCGGGGTTTATCACCTTCCATCCCCCCAACGATGAATACCTCCCCAAATGTACCTGAACAGATATCATAACAATCGAACCCCTCCACCCCATGAGGTACTGACATGATCTCAGTCAGGCTGTTCTCACCCACCTGGTAGCATGAGATTGTGTCGGCTGTATTGGTACATATGACAACCATACCTGTGATTCTACAGAATGCTAATCGATATCCGCTACCGGTCTCGATATCCTGGAGTACCTTACCTTCACTGTTGATCAAGAGAACCTGATCACCTGTTTCCCCGTATGAAACCAAGAAGTTTCCATGACTAACACCCTCAACCGACCACAACCATTTCATCACCTCATCTGAGAGCTTCACATCGATTTCCCTCTTCGTATCTCTGACGACATCCATGACGGTAAGGATCGGTGATCGCCTTCTCAGGACAACTAGATGATCTGGTCCTAATGCAGCAATGTAAGGTATGTGGGCTTTCTCTTGCATTATAACCTTAGCGGCCAGAGAGGGTAAGTTCCAAAGTAACACCTTGTGATCTCCACCTACCGAGACAGATGCAGCTATGCGATCTTTTGACATGAATGCGACACTGAACACTACACTCCCATCAGGAACCTCTAGGTTGGACGATAGTGAAGCGGATGAGAATCGTCCCGCAGAAGCGACATATTCTTCACACAAGTCATCATTTGTTTTCATCCTCTCCCTAAACGGCGTCACCCGGTCTTTTTTGGAAGCATCTGAAAGCTCCATCATCCTGGTGTAAGTACGCGTCATATTTTCACTGAGGTCTGCTTTGAGTAATTTCTCGGATAACAATGCATCGCGTTTGGTGGATGTAGCTTTAATCTTTGTCTGAATGATTTTGACGTCGTTGATGGTCTCCTGGATCATTTCCTCTTTTTGGATGCATTCCTGATCGAGACTCTGAAGGAATGGCTGCTGTATTTTCTTTAGCTCTCCAATGCGGCCCTCGTTTTCCTCTTTTTCCCTTTCAATCAGCTCTAACTGGGATCGGTGGTACTCGGCCTCCTTCGAACATTTCTTGATGTTTTTTTCGAACTTTTCTTTATTGATACGAAAGTTCACGAGAGCGTTTTTCTTCCTTTCATCCCATGTCTTTTTCGTCTCCGCTAGCATTTCCCTCAGCCCAGTGACCTGCTTCTCCACTGAATTGGATGCCTTTTGGACTTTTATAGATCCTTCTTCTAACTCCTGTTTCTTCATCTCGAACCCACCCCTGTAGTCTGTTAAAACATGTGGTTTTTCTAAGTGTTTACGACAACACTCGATACATATTTGACGATCACAGCTTGTACAGAACTCACGGAGTGGTTTACCGTGAAGTCCACACAACGAAATGACATCATGACTTCTGGTCCTACGACGGTCCTTGTGTTTTTGACCACAGTCATCACATAAACTGATCCCGACACACTGTTGACAAGAGAACGAGGCCATGACATTCTTATTTTTTTCGGCGCAGTCGGAACATTGGGCCCAGTTTGTCTGATTTAATCCCTTCCTAAAAATCATGAATTTCTCAATGATATTCGCCAGTTTAATATCTGGTTTGAATCCGTCCACTCCACCCGGCGGGACCCGGCATTTCTCTCTACAAACAGGGCACGGGAACTCACCATCTCTTGCTGCCGTTTGTTTATAAGTCCGCAGGCAGTTTTTACAAAACGAGTGGTCGCAGCTTCCAACTACTTTCGGTTCCTCGTAGATCCCGGTACATATGGGACATTCAAGTTCTTGGAGGAGATCATTGTCTGCAGACGCCATGTTGAACCTGTAAATAAAACAAAAGAAGAAAATAATCATTGAGTTGTAACATTACGGAGACTGGAAATACGAAATACGAAATACGAAATACGAAAATTTATTCCACTCAAACCACATTTGTGGTATAATGAGGTACATTTACATTTACGCAAGGGCCCAACGCGCCGCGTAGCGGCCAACAGCGAAGCTAGCCAAAGACTTGTCACGGGTCAGTCAATACAATAGGAGCTGTCAGTGAGTTGACCACTAGGTGTCACTAGGGCCCAATTCAATGCATCTAGCGGGCCCAGTCATTATCGATCGAGCAGCGATCATAATAGATTTCCTGTACATTAGGTCCGCTAAGACTGTGCTGCCATCTGTTAGCAATATGCGCGGCTGACTGCTCCTATTGGACTTATATATAGGTGAAATGCGCCTAATGTTCAGATGGAATATATCGGACGGTTGGTTCACAATTTTAGTGGCTGTGAACGTAGATGGGTACATTATGTAGCGATGTACTGACAAATTTGCTGGGGATTTGCTCTGTGGATGTTGTGAAATGCGATTTTTGTAAGATTATTCTGATTTGTGACGTCATTTCTATTACCATAAAAATATGTTGAGTAGCTGGGATGTATTGATGAACATTTATTCAGCAGCCAGCGTCATGGCCGGCTGGCGCATCGGTAGAGCGTCCGGCTATGAATCCGAGGCGCCGGGTTCGAGCCTTGCGATAGGCGATACATGTATTTTCACGCGTCTGTTTCTCTGTTTACTTTTTTGCTGAATCTGGTTCTCTGGTTGTTTTGCTGAACACTTTTAGTCGCAGGATGAATATCTCCCCAGCCCTTCCATTTCCCTACAAATCTGCATTTGCTAATAAATACTTATAACCACAGGTCCCTGTCAGCTGTCCTGCATTCAGAGAGACTTTTCACTAAAGTCTCTCTGAATGCAGGTGGCAGCTGACGACCATCGACATTCCCCTCCCAGCCACCAAAAATATCAACATCCCAACTAACGTTCAAGACTACTGGATGATATCGTGGGCACTTATTGTGGTGTTTTATTTTATTGTTTGCGTTATCATATGTAAAGACCTTCAGATGGCAGTATGTCTTGAGATACATGTATCTAGATTCGGTCCAGTGATTCGATCTCCAGGCCATACTTTGAAAGCGAAGTCGAGGCTCCCGGTTGATTGTTCCATGCTGAATTGGCGGTTCACCAGTAAGGACCACTCTGAACTACAGAGTCATGACTCGACTCGTCGTCATTGACTCTGACGTATCATGGCCGCCATATTTTAGGGACTACTTATTTTCAGTGGTCATGTGACAAACAAACAAAATGGTCTTTTCCCTTGTGGAGGAAAGGTTTTCCAGTTGAGGATAACAAGAAAAGAGTTGAAGTTTTGGAGTACAGTGCTCGCGATAACCGGCATTGTTGATGGCTGAGCACTTCCGGCTGACATGCAGAACATAAAAATTACCAACCAAATTCCCGTTTCATCTATAATTACTGCCTAAATTTCCTTGATGATGGAGTAAATATATTCAGCAGCGATGTATTTTGAATTACAAGCAGTATATAGGCTCTGAAGGGGGTCAGATGGAAGACTAGAAAATCGCTACTGCGGTGGTCAAAACACTAAAATTTTAGCACTTTTTCAAGGAAAAATGCCAAAATTTCAAGTGTCAAAAATCGTAAAAAAGCGCCTAAAAAATAGCAAAATCGTCACTACCACCGCAAAAAGCCCTTCACAACTTCATCTGACCCCCTTCAGAGCCTATATACTGTAGATTCCTATCATTGTACACACATATGCTATAGTATGGTGAAACACACACTTTAAATTTACACCTATTGATCACGATTTCACGGAAATAGCGACATATCAAACTCGGATATAATGCATTGTGTGTTGTAACGTTGCTTCGTTTTACATGACTGGAACCGTAGGGTAAGGGCTTCAGGGATAGAGCGACTACGTCGTTTCATGATTTTATTGATTATTTTCTCATGTCATGAGACTTTAATCAATACTTCCTCTGCCGAATTTCTATTTTTAGCCCTCTCTGTGACGCCATGAATTTCTATTTTTAACCCTCTCTGTGACGTCACGATTTTCTATTTTTAGCCCTCTCCAGATCGACAGGATCGTGAAAATCATTTCTAACCAACATACGTTTTGGTTTCCTATTTATAGTTCATCAAATCAAACTGGAATAGTTTCATGGTTTGGCCTACTTCAACAGTGCCATCTCGTGGATACTCTAGGAAGGTGAGCAAAGCTCAATCATCAACAATGCCATCTCTTAGTCGTCCTCGGAACTGAAATTCAGTTGATTGGTTTGAAGAGTGAAATGTATCAGAACTCTTGTTTCTCTGAAATTAACTACCTTTCCATTTTTATCTGTAATCTGGAATGTTACGTGGTTTGTTGCTTTATTTACATTTCTCTCACAATGATTAGGTTCATATCTTTGAAGTTTAACCCAATCTCCATCATCGATTGGAATTGTACATAAAATGTCTGAGTGTTTATTATTATGAAGTGTATTTTGTTGGTCAATTAAGTTGCATCTCAAAAAGAGATCTGTGACGTAAAATGGCAGCGGTTTGGTTGAGTAATATTTGCCTTTTTTGGTGAATGTTTCCCGTTTAAAACCAAACCATTTATTAACTATTTCTACTGCATACTCTGCTAATCTGCTGCGGAGAGTTCTTTCAATTTCAAAA
>NMRB01004359.1:14770-25161 GCA_002633025.1 Notospermus geniculatus
GTCATGATAGTCATTGTCATTACTGGCTGCAAATGGAAAGTAAATAGTCCCTTCCTGCCATTCCTCCTTACCAGGCTTTCTCCCCGGCCCGTCCTATTCAGTAACCAGTCCATAGTCCGCATATGGGATGTCTTTCACACCCAGCTTCCCTAAGTCATCTGGCGTTTCCAGCATTACTTTGCGTAGATTGTCCTTGAGGACAGCGATGATCTTTCCATTTACCGTGTAGGCGTAGGCCACGTTGGCCATGTTTTTGACATGGTACAGGAGTTTGCTCCGCATAGGGGTCAGGTCCTCGAACACTGATACACCCTTGAATTTCTGATACAAGGTCACAGGTGCTGCCACCTGTTAATGGAAAAATACACTTCCCGATTTTTGACACTCATATCCCGATTAGGTATGTTAGGCCTAACGTGCAAGTAGGCCTACACCGATTCCGATATCGGAATCGAAAACCGCTTCCGAAAAAAGAAACGTTGCCAATATTGAAATCGCTGGGCTTCCAAAATCAGAAACGTTTCCAAATTTAGAACTTTCCCGAACTGAATAGGCCTAGTATTAGGAAGTTTAAGAAACTCAATGATAAACGTTAACTTTACGATAACAGACAAACAGAGTTGATTGATTTTTACGTCATTAACATAAAGTTAGCGCTAACACCAAGTTAGTGCTATCATGAGTTTTGTGCAACCGGGCCCTGGATAAAAAGGAATCTAAAGAGAATCTTTAAGTTTCCACAAAAGTCAGACAACAGACCAAGGTCTTCTGAAACTGACAAATATTTGGTTTCACCTGCCAACCTCAGAGCGACTTATGGGTCATTTTGTGGTGATGGGTCACAGTTTTACTTATCAAAAGTGTGACTACATGTACTTACCAAATCATCTTCATCTCAGGCCTTTTCCCGTGTATTCGTATCAGAAGTTAAACAGCACTTTTGATTCAAGTTCAGGAGTCCCACCGCGGCATTATTTCCAAATAGCCGAAGAGCAATCAGCACAAATTATCCTTTTTCCAATTTGAGAAGTACTTGACGCTGGGTCCCAGATCCTTGAAATCAGCAATCGGCATGAACTGTCCTTTTCCAATTTGGAAGAATATTTGACCATGGGTCCAGTTAGGTCCCCGAATGAGCAATCACTATGAATTTTCCTTTTCCAATTGGAGAAATGTACTCTGGTTCGAATCCTGGTTATGGCATTTCATTTCTTTACCCCAGGCCCAGGGCCCAGTTGAGCTTCGCCAGTAAAGTGGGGTCCATTCCTACACGGATGAGTGAAGGGTCCGCAATCCAAGTTGCCGCGGTTGTTCGTTGATCCCAATGTTCCAACTAAGCACCCGAGTCGGAAATGAAGGTTTGTAGCGGAAAGGCAGGCATACCCTCTCCCGAAGAGGCCGGGCAGCATACAATTCGCAATGGCGGCAACCTGTTGTCATGGACTTGCGACGTCATGTGAAGAATCTCAGAGAAGACACCTGGGTTAGAGTGAGAACTGAAAGACCTCGACCCTCTAACGCCACAATGCACCAGACCATCCACCACAGAACCCACATCATGAATGTCAAAGTCCATCCTTACCTGAAATACACGGCCCAATATGTCAGAGCTGCCATCACCATCATCAGTTAGTCCCTGCTCCATATGGGTGTTTTACCACACCATTTGGCTTCCACGGAGTCAATGCTTCGAGTTAACCACACACAGGATCAGCAGGACCTGCAAAACAAGGCTTAAATATTAGAGATACCGGTACTGACAAGAGACAGGTGTGAAATTGAGAAAGATGGGGAAAATTCCAGACAATGCGACCCATGACAGCAAAATGTGTCGTGGGGGGGGGGGGAGTTTAGTTTGAGTTGAACAGTTTTATTCAAGTGTTTTAGTCAACCTAAACTTGTCCCACCTCCCTGTTTGTTCACAGTTTCTTTACTGCAGTGGAAACCTCTCTATTAAGGACACCTCTGGGCAGGGGTCGACCAATGCTGTCCTTTATTGACAGGTGTCCTGATTACAGTATGAAATAGAAATCGGGTTTCAGGCCTACTAGTATCTAAGGATTTCCCCTTCCCAACAAGAGCCTCTGTGGCCGAGTGGTTAGCATGCATGGCATTGAACTGGCAGAGCTGAGATTGATCTGGAGGCCATAGGTTCAAATCCCACTCCAGGTGAAGTAACAAAGGGTTTTTTATTTTGTTAATTTCACTTCCAATTTATTTTTTCTTCTCCATTAATTGTCTAATTAATGATAAAACCAATTCATCCATGGTGAAAAAACATTGCATTCTTAAAAACTTTTATGCTTTTCCCAGGCAAACAATAGTAATGGTTACCCTCTACTAACAAGTGCCTTGGTGGCCTAGTGGTTAGCATGCATGGTCATGATCTGCCACCAAATGTGCAAAAGCTGAGGTTGAACTAGGAGGTGGTGGGTTCAAACCCCACTTGAGGCATAATAATGACTGTGATCATTTTTTATTTCATTAGTTTTCACTTTATTTTTTTCCTGTACACTTGTCATTTCTCTAATATTTTCTCTAATATCATGCAACTATCCATTTGACAAAATGAACAAAACATTGCATAGACGATTCTCAAATTAGCAGATCTGCACACATCTGCCAAAATCTAACCACAACCTCGATCTGAAACCGTCGTCCATGATTCAGCAACATGGTCGACTCTGACAATAGTCTGACGCAACGTCTACGACGTCACTGTCGTGGGGTTATCTGCGTCACGTCATTCAGCTTCAGACCGAGGTTGTGGTTGAGATTTCGGCCGAAGTGTGCAGATCTTTGTTGTTTATGTCGATTTGAGAACGGTCTATTCTCCAGGCCTTTCCTTTTGAGGCGCGCTAAAATGTGCATGCGCCTCGCAAACAATAGAAATTCTATTGTTTGCGAGGCACATGCACATTTTAGCGCGCCTCAAAAGGAAAGGCCTGATTCTCACACAAAAAAATTATTTATGTAGGCCTATTTTTTATTAGAGCTCTCCTCGTGGGTATGATCATTTTACTGTTTTTCCGCCAGGAAACTGCGGCAAATCATTACTGAGTGTGTTCGAGGTGCCCGTGGACTCGACCATTGCTGAATCATGGATGGCGTCACGTCAGCCTGTTTCAGACTGAGGTCATGGTTGAGATTTCAGCGGAAGTGCACAGATTTGCTAATTTGAGAATAAAGGTCTGTCCATCATGTTCAATGCATGTCTTTAAAGGAGCATGGTATTGACACCTTTTGACACCTTTTCCCAACAGGCGGCGCCACTGGGTGGCTCCCTCTACGTCCAGCAGTCAAATACCGGTAACACATTTGAGAACCAATAGGCTGTAGGCCTAGTAACCGTGCTCCTGGGCTTATAAAATAATTTTTAATTTTTCGGGCCTACCAACCGCCAGATGCCAAATGCCAGCAGTTGGTGTTTTTTGGCGGGGTGGCCTTTTATCTCGACTGCAGACACACACCAAGGCCTACCACCAAGGCACCAGCAGACAGTCACCACACCACAACAGTTCGGACAACAACCACAGGTTCTTGTGGTTTGATACTATTACTAGGGGACCACCGGTCCTGACACACTTCACTGAGAATGTATTGTAAAGATCTCAGTGAACTGTGAAGTGTGTCAGGACTGTGGTCCCCTGGCATGCCTGGCCTAGTATAGTATCGAACCACAAGAACCTGTGGTGTCATGTCAAGGCCGGTTAACATAAGGTCATTGGGTACAAAGATATTCATTAAACCTACCTGACGACTTGCATAGTTCTTACAATCCAGAATTTGCTCGTAATTTTCGGATTAAAAATACGGAAAATGAGATTTTACAGGGGCTGCCATGTTGTTGGCAAAACCGGAATTTTTAGTCTGCGTTGGGACTCCGTGACGTCACTATGCCTATGGCTGTTCCGTCAGGTGGGAGGGCGGCATAATCTATTTTTAGACGACAAACACGTGTTTTTGTTTACTTTTTGGACCACATGGTAAAGATAAGTTTTTCAAATTTATTTCAACAACACATCCTATTTATGTCAAGACGAGTTTTATTGGAAACAAGATAAGAGTGATGAACATACAGAAGATGGTCGTAGTACATCAGACAATTTACGGAGGGGCGCTATGCTACATTGATCACTGGGGACAAGGTTGTTTGAAAAGTAGGCCGTGGAGGCAGGAACGAGTCTACGACAGCATTTCTTCAACAAGGACATTCAGCAAGGCTCCGTATCATCTATCCCTATCACATATGATGCATGACACGGATCGACAATATTATATGGAGCCTTGCAAAAAGTCCGTAATATTTAATAGTGACACTTATCGGACGATTCTTAGAAAATTACCAAGAAAATATAATGGTTAACGACTAGGCCTATCTACAAAGCACACAAAATAATCATATGTACAATTGATAAATCGTTATATCACAGAAATTTATTTGGACGGTTCAAGAAAATGATGCCAATACTGCATAATTCACAGCATACAGACGAATCTCACATTGACGTAAACGACAAAGATCTGTGCACTTCTAACAAAATCTCAACCACAACCTCGGTCTGAAACTGAATGATGTGACGCAGACAACCCCCACGACAGTGACTTTGAAGACGATGCATCAGACTCGACCATTGCTGAATCATGGATTGCGTCACATCACCTGCTTTCAGATCGAGGTTGTGGTTGAGATTTCGGCGAAGTGCACTGATCATGCCAATTTGAGAATCATCTATTCATAAGAACTATAGAGGCTTTGCAATGACGTCATCCTGGCGGCCATTCTGGGGGTCACAGGGGGCAGAGGTGTGAGCCGACTGTGACATGACTTGCGTGAAGTGTGCCACACCATTGTTCGTCACTGAGGCATGCACAGTTCATTTTGCTGCGCCTCTGCAGCATGTGTACTCCAGCACAGCGGCTTGTGACATCATATGCAAAGCCTCTATGGGATGGAGTTTTAACCTCATAGTCTGACTTCTGGACGCCACTAAAGTTAGTAATCAAAATACATGTATGTAAATAGTATTTTATTAAAGAAAAACTCTGAAATAATCCTGGGAGGTTTAATGTTAATGTCCTTAGTGTTCCTGGCTCCTCTATACATAACGGAATGTTTGATTTCAAATTCAAAAGCACGATAGGAAGTTCAAATCCCTCTCAAATGTCATTCTTTTGAAGTCATGAATATCCTGTGATACACTTCAAATTTGAACTTTTGTAAAATATGGCGTCATTCCTGAGTCTTCTCTATTCGCTCAGCTGGCACAGGAGTGCCGAACCCTTCGCGATCCAGTAGTCCTGAGGTTTTTCGGACGGGAGGTGGACGGCAACGACAAAATTGGTTGAATGCCCTGAAAATGGAAATCAGATGTGTGAGATATTGGAATTTATACGAAGTTTGCGTGTTACTACTCAAAATATACTCTAGATTCAGCAGTATAAGAGTGTTTTATCAACTTGGAGCATGACCACCCTCTAGTACAACATGAATTGAACAGGACACAGTCCTTCTAGCTGATTCGCACACTACCAAAACCGGATTTATCTAGAAAGGACATGGTCCAATGAAAAGACTCTCTCGAATTTGCAGATCCGTACACTTCCACGGAAATCTCAACAGAACCTCGATCTGAAACCGGGTGACATGACGCGATCCATGATTCAGCAGTGGTCGAGTCTGACTCAACATCTTCGACGTCAATGTTGTGGGGTTGTCTGCGTCATGTCATTCAGTTTCAGATCGAGGTTGTGGTTGAGATTTCGGCAGAAGTGTGCAGATCTTCGTCGTTTACGTCAGTTTGAGATTTGTTTATCAGACACTAAACCTACCTGTTGTTGATAACGTTCCAGCCCTCAGCGCTGTCTTGTACAACGGCGCGAGATAGTCAGCATCTTCTGGCGCAAAGTCCATCTTCGGTTCCATGTGCAGCATGGGTAATACCGCCATCATTTCCCCGGGGAGGGAATTGGCGACGGTGGAGGTCTCAGAGTTCCATCGGAAACCATCCATGAAGAGACCATGGACGAAGACGCCGTCGGTTATTTCAGGGAGCTAAAAGAGAAGATGTGACTCTCAGAAAACTTGTTTCAAGTCCTAAAGTTCTCCGCAAAGTTGCCGAGACCGCTGAACTCTGTGTGGCAGGGATGGTTGTCCACAGAGACAGTGGTCTGGTGCAATGGCCAGCAATACATACTCAAAACGAGAATTATTTGAAAAACATGTCTCAGTCTTCCAGATGTGGACAGGTCTTCCTGATCTGCACTGGGAGAGTCACTGTGGTTTGAGCAGATGACACTATCTTCTGTGAAAATTTTCTGAAATCCTTGGCAGTAAATTGAAAAATATTTGAAGAAAGATTCTTCAGATGGTTGATAGGAACAACCTTTCTTCAAATATTTTTCAATCAACACGATAGAAAACTTCGACAGAAGATATCATCTGCTGACTCTGGTGGTTGCTGAGTTACATGTAAGACTCACCGTTGTATCCATCTCTAATTCCTCGCCAAACTTTAATTCCTCCAATGCGGCGGCGACATCTGCTTGGTCACGGAAAACCGGTATGACATGGAATTCGAATGAGAGATGGTCGATGGGAAGGTTGTATTTTCGGGCGTGGTTCTGGAGCGTACCAGTCAGGAACCCTGGAATAACGAAAGATGGTGATCATGGCGGCACAACGGTTTGAATCAGAGCAATGGGGAGGTAGCCATTCTTTTTATACCATTTGATGGCGCTGCGACCGTATCCACTTTTCCACTGTGACGTTGTTCGGAACGTCAGCGTCACACTGCCGTGACGTTGTGGCTTCATGCTCGCACCGCACATTGCCACGGAGATGACGTCCTGAAGACAATGAAAAGGCCTGATATGGTCGCAGCGACATCTTTCCGTGGAGAAGTGGCGATGCCCTCATTGTGAAACGTGCGGCATTAACAATAATGGGTAAACCCTATTGATGACCACGGGGCAAAATGACAGGTGACAGCACGATTCAGGTTCGAAGTCCACAGATCACCTGCCTTCAAAAAGCTCCGCCATATGAATTTGCTGAGCATTACAAAGGCAGGGAACAAGTCTTAGTCTACATGTAGTTTTGCGAGAAGGCTCGACTTGGCTCAAAGGATTGTCCATTATTAGCCCAGTCTCTCCAGAAACCTTTCTGGGGAACTCAAGGAGCAGCTCATTCAGCACATCACTTGATCCCTTCAGACCAGTTGGAAATACAGAGTGGTGAAGTGACTGAGAATCGAACCGCAGCCTCTCAGATACGAGTCTGACGCTCATACCACTGCACCACTGCATCCCCCTCAGGTTGATTTTCCCTGCTTGTTGTACCTACCTTGTGGGAAAAAGAACCCGGACAACCAGAACGATTTCGGCGGCCCGTGGCTGATCCAAGCATCAATGAACGCACAACGTAAGACAAGATCCGTCACCCAGCTTCCGAGAGGCTTCAGAGATGGGTACGCCGCGTCTGCCCACAGCCCGGGGACTTGGTTGTTCAAAAATGCGTTGTAGACGGTTTCAAGGATGTCACTCATCACCACGAACCCTTTGATGGCCTTCTTCAGCTGCTCAAGAGAATCCTAGAAAGAGAAAAGCGACATTTCATCTTTCACTACGTTCTGAGGACAAATTGAAACCATTTCTTGGGAATATTTTTTATCTCTCGGCTTCATGGCTCCGGTGATATCTGAGGAGAAAACATGAGATTTAGCGACGGCAGGTGAACTTAACTCTTTCACTGCCAATCATCAAAAACAGAAAAATTCTGGAAAGTTGATGGGAACTTTATCACTATTCATTTGAAAGCACTCACAGGGCGTATTCGAATCCTCGTTCTTGACCACACTCGTGCTGACCCAGTTCATAGTTGACTCCACTCAAGAACGGCAGTCTCAAACGCCGAGAACGCAACTCGAGTCTGGCCAAGAACGTGTTCTTCTTAAGCCTCCGCTGAGGGGGGAGTGAGGAGAACACTGTTCTTGACCCGACATGGGTTGCGTTCTCGGCGTTCGAGACTGCCGTTCTCGAGTTGAGTCAACATCTACATGCACTGGGTCAGCACGAGTGTGGTAAAGAACGAGGATTCGAATACACCCAGTGAGTGCTTTCAAATGAATACCTATGTGACAGGGTTTCGGCTGTTACAGGAACCCTGTCGCAAAGATATTCATTGGAACTTACTCATTGAGAGCTTTCCAGTGAATACCTATTCATCGTATCCATGACGTCGTATCCAGGCCTACATGACGTTGTGACGTTGCGCGTTTTGCCCACCAGCTTCTTCAGCAAAGCAATGAATTTTGCCCACCACCCTTGCGTCATTTGCCCACCACCCTTGCGATGTCAGCAATGGCGGACACTGTCGGAGTTACGTCATGGATACGATGAATATGATTTGATTTAGATACATAGTCTTTTTGTACATATTTCCAAATTTTCCAGACCAAACAGGTTAAAGGGACTATTCAAAGACATAGGCCTACATTTGGGGTTCTCACTACAAATTGATACGGAAGGGGTCAATATTGTACGACCAATCACGACCAGACGCATTAATAATCCGACCATCAACACTTCACCGCGATTAATTTCCGCGATGAGCGTGGTCAATAACGAAAAGCCGATTCCAGTGTTTATAACCAGCCTGACCTCTCTGTCACCATGGCGACAGTGAATACAATGTGAAGCAAAGCTACGACTTCGTGGAAAAATACATGAAATAAATTCTGCAGCATGAAATCCTTTGACTCTTTGAAATGTATTTTGAAGATAGAAAAAGAAAGGTTCTGAACAAAAGTCTACAGTTTCATTTGAACGTCGGTCGTTACTGGAGGCTGCAAAGGTGAAATGTGAAACAAGGTGATATGTGGAGTGCTGATGGCGTAGTGTTATCACGTCTGCTTAGCATGCGGCAGGTCATGGGTTCGAGTTCAGCCAAGGCCACATCTCTGGCTCTTCACGTCCGTCACATGGGATAGTAAGCCACGGTGCCTTGCAGCTTGTGTCTCTGCAACGCAAGTAAAAGACCCCAGGTTCACTTCTGGGATCTCTACTAGAAAGTGCCCGAGGAAGACCCCGGTTGGAGTCGAAAATTTGCGAAATTCCGAGACGACTTTATGTTTGCTATCATTTTGTGTGTCGTTTTTTGTGCTCTATGTTGAATTTCAAATTGGTTAAAGGTAGGCCTACCATTAGCTTAACCCTTAGAGCGCCAGGTTTTTTCAACTTTTCCTTCCCCCGTGCCGTGATCGGGTTTTTTTTCGAAAAAAAAAATATTTCCGAAAAAAGAAAAAAAATTGCCAAAAATGAATGTGTTTTGAAATTTTAATTTCATGACCTTTACCGAGTATACTCGGTAAAGGTCCTTAAAAAGAGAATTGTTGCTTCGAGTATACTTGGTAACGGCGCTCTAAGGGTTAAAGTCACTTTATGAAAACAGGCCCCAGGACGTGTGCTTTTGGCTGTCAGAATGGTGTAGTGGAGACATCAGTACCTGTCACCACCGAGGTCCCAGGTTCAATCCGCAGTCAAGACCTGCTCTTCACGTGATAGAGAGGGCAACTCTCTTCGACAACGAGATTTTCTTCCGGCATTCCGGCGTTACATTTTATTCCTCAATACTGTCTATAAAGCCAATAATCCCGTATTTGGCTCCCGGTGCTCCGATCTCAGCTCAATATCTATAAATCTCTTCTTGTCTTCTCACATAACCTCCAACCCAAACGCTGCCCAATCAGTCGCGAACAAAAGTGCGTCTGCCGTCTCGGCGGACTGGTGTCGCTGTCAGATAAGATATTAGACAGAGATATCGACAGCAGGATGTCAATGTGTCACTTCCATCCACGAATCCATCGGATGCGGCCCCAGATGGCTTAACCTTTCCTCAGCCAGAGGCTATTCGATTACATTTTTAACCCTCTACCAACAAAATTGGGCTTTTGTAGCATAGCTAGGTGACACATTCATTCCTGGACCGAGGCCTTGATAGCCTCGTGGTTATCACATCTGCTTAGCAAATGGCAGGTCTCGGGTTCGAATCCAGCCCTTGTCATATGGGAATAATCATCCCTGGCCCTTCATGTCTGGGACAGTAAGCGGTGGTGCCTTGTACTTTGTTTCTTTGCAACGGCAAGTAAAAGACCCCATCCAAGTGAGGAACATGAGTAGCTTGAGATGGCCTCTTCCATACTTACCAGGGCCAATAATGCTGCGGCTTCAGCCCTGATGGAAAAATCAAATACAAATGCCGCCACTGACCACTCCACTACAGCTGTTGCTCCAACCAACCATGTCCCACTGACCACTCCACTGCAGCTGTTGCTTTAACCAACCATGCCCCCTCTGACCACTCCACTACAGCTGTTGCTCCAACCAACCAT
>NMRB01004359.1:25669-36329 GCA_002633025.1 Notospermus geniculatus
GGGGGGGGGGGGGGGGGGCAGCTGACATGATGGGGATGCAAGAGTGAAAATGTGTGAGGGTTTGCTAAAGGTCGAGGTACTTCAGTCCTGCTGAACAGGTGCAGGTATCCAGGGGTTGGGGCCTGTCAGTGTTTTGTATTAAGAGGGATTTTCCCTCACTTTAGCCCCTACATCTTCTGACAGCCCCCTCGACTCAACGTTCTTCTTGTCAAGTGTAGAAATAGAAAGGTCACAGGTTCAATTTCCCAGTGGTGTCACCGATTTGTATTGTCAACTGGGCTGGGTTGCACAAAACTCACGTTAGGGCTAACATGATGTTAGCGCTAACATCATGTTAAATGACGTAAAATGACAATGGATTTTGACGTCATCTAACATAAAAGTTAGCGCTAACATCATGTTAGGGCTAACATGAGTTTTGTGCAACCGGCCCCAGGTCTGAAAGGATCAAGTGATGTGCTGAATGAGCTGCTCCTTGAGTTCACCAGAAAGGTTTCCAGTGTTTCCGCCAGAGGGTACGCAGGGTACGCTGTGATTACCCTCAAAGGAACAGAAAAGGGCCATTTTCTTTAATTTCATGGGGTTTTTTGCTGATTTTGAAGAACTGCATACCCTCAAAAATATTTCTGGCAGAAACCCTGGTTTCTAGAGAGACTGCGGTAATACCATGTAATGTGAAACGCCTTTGACACATTGTTCGAGACTGCGCTACCGTAACAAAAGACGCAGTATAAAAAGTTGAATATTACGATCATCTACCTTGAGTGATATTAGAAGTAGGCTCAGAGACTTTGCTACAACCAGACATGCCAGACCGATCTCGTAAATGTCACCAAAAAATTGCGACGGTCTTTTCCGACGGCCGTTAACTGAGTCATTGAGTCATTAATGGTGCAAGACTCACTGCATTCAAATGACTCGAGTCGTATTCAACGTTTACGTCTTTTCATCTTTTGATGAAGGAAGCTACATCTGTATCCAAACCCTGCCATTTTCTGGTTTGTATTCACGCGATGGAGCCATCAGTCGAAAAAAAATCACACAATTGAATGCCAGAGGCTAACAACAACAAAGATACAAACGTGACGGAACGAGCACAGACAATCGAGGATACTCAACCGGCGTGTCAGTGAAAAATGGCCGCTGCTTCGAGGGAGGTGCTGTTTCCATGGTTACTAAGCTAATCGCCGTCTTTGTAGCTGCCCAGATGTGCGATACTAGCTGTGATTTTTGTAGCGTATGGGTGGCTTGAGGCATGTTGCCAGATTTAAAGGTATTTGGTCGCTCAGAACCTAAAATGCTACAATTTTCATACTATCAAGTCTATTAGGTATTCTTGCAATACTCTGGACTATAAACGCTGTTTGCTTGAATAACAAAAGTGTGAACCACCACCAGAACGGCCCTTTCCATATCTCAAGCAATTTGGCCACAACTCAAAAACAACATGTTCAACATCCCATAACGGGCCTACAGCTAAATTATTCATGAAAGCGTTAAAATTATTTCCAGAATAATTCCCCAAATCGAAACTCTTGGTAAAATTTGCATACCATTAGCGTTGAGAACGCGAAGTTTATTGTCATACAGGTACCGGTACAATGCTGTTGAGAAAAAATCAATGTTGCACGCAATATACCACACGTTAGTTCGTTTTCAATGAGTTTGAAACAGGGTATAAATAACGAGCGACCAATTAACGTGGTCTAATTACAGTAATTAAGTCACTAACAAGCTCCTGTATTACACTGCTCTTTAGCGTTATGTGTAATAGCAGATGCGGTCTTTTTTGTGAGGTTAATTTTCGTTTTTGTTCTGGGCTGAACTGGGAGCAACCAGAGAGGGATACTTTTGATAAAATACACAATGTTAATGTTGAGAAGAATTTTGGCTTTTACAGGACGCTTTCAATTCATCTCTGAAACAATCTCAAAGCACTTTACGTCATTACCCCTCCCCCCAAATCGGCTGTTGACGCCAGGTGTGCGCTGGAAAGCGATGCGTGGAATCTTTGTGCCAGCGATGTTTGCCCGATGTCAAACAATACCAAAGCCGATATCGCCTCGTCTGCGGTGGATGGTGAGAAGATCGGTGGCGAGTAGATCGTTTGTGACATCACCTCGTGTACTGCTGACTTGAAGCACGTGTAGGGCCTAGCAGGAAACAGGTGTCCCACCCCTTCACATCAATAGGCCTACTTGAAAAGGATTTGCATTGAATTTGAAATTGAAACATAAATTCACCGTAGGGGAAACATATGTTAGTTCAGATAATATTAATTCTGTGACGGGATTATTATCTCTGATAACAATATAGATTGTGTACGTATGTAAATTTGAAACAGATGTTCATTCTCAGCACTAGATTTCATTCACAAATTATTTTTGCTCCAAAATGACAAATGAATGGATTGCCTTTACTATACCCTCCCAGAATTAGACCCTTAGGGTCATATTCATAAAGCAGTTCCATCGTTCGAACCATCTTAGGCCGGTTCCAAGTGTAGTCAACCACTGCACTTGGATCCGGCCTAAGACGGTTCTAATGACAGAACTGCTTTATGAATACGACCCTTAGTGCCTGAAATTCGGAGGCCTAAATAAATGGAGGGAAATTTAGATTTGAAATTTGCCGTTTCAGTTTCCGTTTTTGCTGAAATTACCACTGACAGTGAAACGGTTAAATGGACATCAGACTACGACACTCATCAAAATTAATATTTAATGACCAATCGTCAATGTTTACATATTATGCCGCGTTTGTTTATCCAATACCCTGCAGCAGACGCAACATTGATACATTGGGCGTGTGCTATGAGAGAATCGTTATCCAACCGGAGCGAATCGCTGGAATACAAACTGAACCGTTACGGAAGTGTAGCCGATTGTTCACGAGACAATACCACACTTAACTAGTGTAGTTTAGCTTCAAGGCAGTTTAACGATTTTCAATGCCGTTTAGGGAGTAATCGTGCAAGATTTTATACAGCGCTTTCCTCTGTCGCAGAGTCTCAAAGCGCTTCACATTATTACCCCAGTCTCTCCAGAAACCTTTCTGGGGAACTCAAGGAGCAGTTCATTCAGCACATCACTTGATCCTTTCAGACCAGTTATAATACAGTTTACAATTCAATCGGGAGTTGACCCCGTGGCCCCTTGATCACAAAACCGACACCTACACTACATCAGCGTGGTCCCTAAAACGTTAACGACAAACCCTATTCAGCATCAATTGCCGTCTAATAATACTCTGCATGCCATATTTAGCGTGACCGCTGCTGCTATGAAAACATTAATCAGTATACTGCTGGTCGAATATGAATGGACCCGTCCCTAAGGGGACCTCGAATCAATAAGCATCGCCGTGGCAGTAAACCTAGAACGGTAGGAGTGATTGTGATCAGGGACGGTGTCGAGGCCGATCGCACTGTTGAGATAACCCAGTGCCAACGTGATAACCGAGTGGTCATCACGTCCGCTCAGCAAGCGGCAGGTCTCGGGTTCAAATCCCAGCGCATAACGGATTAATCATCCCTGGTTTTTCACGTCCGTCACATGAGACAGTAAGCCGTGGTGTCTTGTGCCTTTGCAAGGGCAGGTAAAAGACCCATCAAACCTGCTTGGCAAGCAGCAGGTCCCGTTTTTTAATCTATCTCGGACAACACAGGATTAACCAAGCGACCCTGGCTCTTCACATCTGTCGCACGGGACAGTAATCCATGGTGCCTTGTACCTTGTGCCTTTGCAAGGGCAAGTAAAAGACCCCATCCAAGNATTAGATATATAGACAGGTATAAGATAAGGAATCTCTCGACAGGCCAGAGGAGCCCGTGATGCTGTGGGTATGTACATAGTTAGTGGCTATTTCAATGGTATTGATAAAATAAGGGATTTAGGTGGGGTTGTATTGTGATGGAGATGCGACGGGAAGCGTCGGTGACCCACTACCCTGCAGCTGCTCCTGCAGTCATACAGGGCGTGGGGGACCGATCACCCCCACCGCACCACATACACTTAAAGCTGCAGCCGGGCAATGAGATGTCCGTGATGGATGCGACAGGGAGCGCCCGTGACCCACAACCCTGCAGCTGCTCCTGCAGTCATACAGGGCGTGGGGGACCAATCACCCCCATCGCACCACAGACTTAAAGCACCTATCTATGCACATGCATATGTATTGCTTGTGATGCATTTACGGGAGGGGGGGTCGGGGGCGGTCCCATCCGATCCAATCCATGGTGCCTTGTACCTTGTGCCTTTGCAAGGGCAAGTAAAAGACCCCATCCAAGTGAGGAACTTGAGTAGCTTGAGATGGCCTCTTCCATACTTACCAGGGCCAATAATGCTTTGGCTTCAGCCCTGATGGAAAAATCTAATACAAGCCGGACTAAATAATGTCTTCATAAGAATTATCCTGAGATCGATAGCGCTGATGTCTATAATCACATAATCCTCATTTCCAATTCCGCTGATTGGTCAATAAGCGAACAATTTATGGATTTTCAACCAATCAATGTGATTTTATCGCGTGATTTTCAGACGATTATGTAATTATGGCCGACAGATGCTCTGATCTCAGTATTTAGTCCTACAAGTGAGATTGGGAACCAGTCTATTGTCATGGCAACCAGACATTCGCTTCTGAGCAACAAAAGAATGAGGCCATCACCCCTTTAAGAGTTTGACAGATATCTGATTCAGTGTCAAGAGTCCATGACCTGAAAATAGTTCAGCTTTTGTATTAGTATTACTCATCAGGACAGCACGACACAATGTAACCAATAGCAGTCCGTTGATATGGGTTGAGGAGGAGGATGTAGACAGCTCGCTACACACAAGTTTCGTTCCTGGCTGTGATGTGTCTCACTTGGAGTGCCTATCATATGGATTTTCCACTTCCTCGAGTTTTCACAGCATAATGAGCACAGTGGGTCGAAATCTCGATGCCAGTAGGACAACTGTTTTGGTAAGTGGAGGACCGTGTGAAATTCCAGATGGAATTGTCGAGGAATTCTGTGTTCCACATTCTATAGTTTGGACCAATTGGCGTGAAGTTTGGACCAATCAGTGTAAAGTTTGGACCAATTAGTGTAAAGTTTGGACCAATCAGTGTAAAGTTTGGACCAATCAGTGTAAAGTTTGGACCAATCAGTGTAAAGTTTGTACCAATCATTGTAGAGTTTGTACCAATCGGTGTAAAGTTTGTACCAGTCATTGTAAAGCTTGGACCAATCATTGTAAAGCTTGGACCAATCATTGTAAAGCTTGGGCCAGTCATTGTAAAGCTTGGACCAATCATTGTAAAGCTTGGACCAATCATTGTAAAGCTTGGGCCAGTCATTGTAAAGCTTGGACCAATCATTGTAAAGCTTGGGCCAATCATTGCATTGGTTAAAGTTAAACTTATGACCAATGATGAACACTTGCGACAAGCGCCTGCTTTTGCTGGAGCGGCTCACAAATAGGCCACATACTAAGAACTTTAAAGGGACTGTGAGACTCTGCTTACAATTGGCCTCATTACTAAGACTTTAGAGGGACTCTGCTCTGAAGAGGCCTCAAGGCTGGTCAGATTGTGATCTTGACACCATAGCAGCATAAGCAGTTCTTTTGGTATACATGCTGGCTACATGGTCTCGTTTGAATTAAACCCGGCCTAGCCATTTACGAGTACGTTCTTGTGTAGTTTAAATCAATAAAGACAGCGGCACAATAACTTCGCATGTCTTTTCAAAGTACGCAACATGAGAAACAGGCAAATCTCACGTCTGCCTTCCCTGTCGTCGTGGTAACGAATAAAATGGCACCGTGCCAAGTCACGCCAGTGCCTCGATCAGGGATAAAATGAAATTTGTAAAGACGGATCAGGAAAAGTGATCCGTGTAGTTAATCTCTCTGGATTAGGAAAGTAATCCACGTTCGTTATGTATCATATTTCGCTTCAGAGTGGATTATGCCTCGCAGCGGCAGCGTGATACTAATTGCTTGCTGCTATTCAATTTCACAGACATAGCTCGTTCGGGCGACGTGATCGTGTTTCTGTCGTTTTTAGGAGCTACATTCGTGGAGGGTTGAGTCGTTTTGTGCACATACCAAGGCAGCCATTTTCTCAGCCAGGATCAGGGGCGGATCCACGATTTCGGAAAAGAGGGGGCGCGCTCTGCTAGAAACATTGAAATCAGCGGTGAATTTCAATGATTTGCTCTAAATTTCAGAATTTCCAACCTCAATGTACTAGGCACCACACCAATGCACTAGGCACCACACCAATGCACTAGGCACCACACCAATGCACTAGGCACCACACCAATGCACTAGGCACCACACCAATGCATTAGGCACCACACCAATGCACTAGGCACCACACCAATGCACCAGGCACCACACCAATGCACCAGGCACCACACCAATGCACTAGGCACCACACCAATGTATCAGGCACGACCTCAATATACTCGGCACCACCGCGCATTAGGCATCACCTCAATGCATCTGGCACCCACTTCAACTCTTCTTCGAGTCACTATTTTCCTGTGTACAAGCCTACGACGAGTACAGATCAGCTGAGGACGTACATGTACCACATACCATTAACGACCCACAATGGAGGCTACGTTATGATTAGTACCCATGAAAGCCTCGATAATTCTTAAATCATCTTGATAACGGCACTTAAAGACCGATTATGCACCATTGTATCCTACTTTGCAAATTGGTGTGTCATTTGCGATTGTATGAGTGATAGAACCGTAATGGGTTTAACACTTTTACGATGATGGAAATAAAACTGAATAGACCATTCTTGAATTCGCAGATCTGTGCACTTCCGCCGAAATCACAACCACAACCTCGATCTGAAACCAGCTGACTTGATGCAATCCATGATTCAGCTATGCCGGCAAGCATTTTGCTTCAACTATTTTGACATCTATTCTACACATTTTACTTTCAGGCCAAAGTCGCACAAGAAAAGTGAAAGTAAAAATATTCCAGTTTTTCAGGGGCCTAATTTTGTTATACTTTCTCTTTCAGGTCTGGTGGGCATTGACGTCTCAGAAACAACTTGCCAAGTGCCGAACGGACCATATGAATTTGGTTTACGGAGATTGAAATTGGACAAAAAAACTCCTCGGGGGTATGGTCTTAATTATTCAAAAGATGAGGCTTTGATTGCTAATTTCAAGTTGGGACGTGTCGTGTTAAACCTCGCCTGCAGGGCTGATCAAAACTGGAGTATTTCTCGAACGTGTGATGGAAATAACTGTTTCATGTGCACCACATGGTACTGGATAGTTTCGAGTTCCCCACACAAGACGTCAAAATGAGGATGAAACTACGGAGTGTACTGATGTACACGATTCTGATGGTGATGCTGATAATCGTCGCTCAGCAGTACTCATATTCAAATCTCGAAAAAATTCCGCAAATTCGTACGACCCAGAAACCGGTCTTGAAAATTGCGAAAGAGATCGTCATGAGACAGGAATACGAGACGCTATACAATTATTTCCGGCGTAAACCGAACGATACGGACATTGTTTACGTCAAGCGGGTTGAGATAAAACAGATGACGGTGCAGGAAAGTTGGCGGATGATACAGAAACTCAACCAGAAAGTTGACATGGAGTCGGCGTACCTCGAAACGAAGAACGTGAAGCCGTCGTGGTATAATTATAATCGTAAACCGTTCCCGGCACCGCGGGAAAAGCCACGTGATCCGAAATCGCCGACGCCGGCAGAATTCTTCGGGATTAAGAGAGACGTGAATTGGAGGAATATTCGTTATTTGATAAACCAACCGCATGTTTGTAACTGCAAAAATATGTATCTCCTGATCATGGTGATGTCAGAGGCGTCTGCTACACCGATGCGTATGGCCATACGGGCCACTTGGGGGCGTTTGTTACACGCTTACGGGCAAGACGTACGTGTTGTGTTCATCCTTGGTGCGACTACGAGTACATACCAGCAGTCGTTGGTCGAAGCCGAGGCGTCGCAGTACCACGACATTGTCCAGGGGTCATTTTACGAGTCATACAGTAAACTAACAGACAAGGCGATTATGATGTTAAAATGGGCATCTAAATATTGCTCAAACGCAAAATACGTTTTAAGACTTAACGACAACGTTATTATCCACCCGTACAAACTTGTGAAATATCTGAAGAAGTTAAATTTACGTAATTTATACTTAGGAAAGGTGGTATACCTCGATACGCCGCAGGAAAAAATGGCAGGACAGGATCGTTATACGTCTAACGTCACATGGACGGGAAAGACGTTCCCGCCGTACTGCGCCCGTCCGCACATCGTGCTATCCATCAAAACCATTATAGACATGAACTTTATGTCTCGGCGCACGCCGTGGGTATTCCCCGATGATATATACCTCGGGATTTTAGCGGAGAAACTCGGCGTCACCCCGTACGACTATTCCAGGGGTATTGGTAAAATCCAATATGGCCCCGACCCCGCCGACATACTAGCCAACATGACGACACCGATGATGATCGTGGAGACGCACGATAGCGGACAGATGACAAGTAATCAACACCGATTTTGGACGGCGCTTCAACAACACCTGGGGACGCAGGACAGCAAGGGGGCGGTCCTGAACGATCGCGAGATTGTACCTGTCACTCTGGGAGACGTGTACATTGAAACTTAACTCTTCCACTGCCAGCAGTCTTTGCCGTTTGACGGGCGCGATTTTGCATGCACGTCGCAAACAATAGAAATTCTATTGTTTGTGAGGTGCATGCAAAATCGCGCCCGTCAAACGACAAAGACTGCGCCAGAGTGAATTTCATCAAAAACAGAGCGTTCCAAATTTTTGGGATGGTTCCAAATTTTTAGGATTGTACCCTACGGAGAAGAGTGGTTTCCATTCAGCTATAATACAAGTCCATTGTGTGCATGATGTTTGAGTATAAAGTCAGACCTTTTACGCATCCAAACTTTTGTAAAAAACTTCTATGTGATATTAGTATTAGTTTTTGTATCGATTATTTTACAAACTAACACGCCTTCGAAACCACAATCTTTAACTCATCTGCCCCCAGATTCCAGCAGACGGCATCTTCTGTCAAAGTTTCCTCACATCCTGTGGTATTGATTGAAAAATATTTGAAGAAAGGTTGTCCCTATCAACCATCTGAAGAATGTTTCTTCAATTTTTTTCCAATTTATATCCAAGGATTTTAGAAAACTTCAAAAGAAGGTACCGTCTGTTCAAACCAGGGGCAGATGAGTTAAATCAACACTTTGCTAAAAGCCTGTCTTAATCCACTGAGTGGTTTATGTGGCAAACCAACTCATTCCCATTTTACAAAGAGATTAGCACTCAGAGGGGTCGTCAAGTCTTGTGTGTTTTGTAAGTGACGGACGTCCTCCACTCAAGACCTCACTCAGTGTCAAGCTCAGAGGTCAGTGCACCAACCACTAGGCCATGAAGAAAGTCCCAGTGGCCAGCAGGTTAGACCTTGCCATGTTACTAGGCCTAGGGCACAGTTGAACATCTAGTCACAAAACTTTAACAAAACAGGAAATTTTCATACCAGCTAAAGCCTATCAACATGGGGTTTCGTTGGAAAGATTTATCAGAAGGTTTTCGTCAAAGCATATTTACGACCATATTTCATTTACTCTGCCATATTCTTTTGCATATTGATGTAAATTTTGTGTAAGACGCCATTAAATGGTTCAATGTTGCTTTATACATGACAGATGTTTTTTAAATTTTTTTCAAACCTTCCTAACTAATGGGGAACTTTCGTGCCGTCAGAGGCCGCTACGAGTTACCGGTCCAAGAACGTCATGAAGTTTGACGTCACAGGGCAGAAATGCATGCCACAACGTCGTCCATAATGACGTGGGCCTGTGGCTCACGCATTTGACGTCAAATTTTGTGACGTTCTAGAACTGCTAACAGGCGGCCTCTGACGGCAGGAAAGTTCCCCATTGATCCCAAACAAATGAGATCCCATTCGCCTTGGCGTCTTTGGACAAGATTCTGAAATAATACTGAGGCATTTCAGAAAATACTTCACAGATTGATGACCTTACCTTTATGACCTTGAGGAGTTTGTTAAAACGATCGACCTCCTGGGTCAGCACCGTGGTCAGAGAGTTCAAGCGTCCCATCTCGTCAGGCTGGAAGAGAATTTGAAATAAGATCCTGAGATCTGATTGGATGAATTTCGCTCCTCCCCTTAAAGATGATTGGGCAACAGAAAATTTGAAATAAGATCCAGTGATTTGAGTGGAGGAAGTTAGGTCCTCCCCTTCAAGATGACTGGACAACTGAACCAACAGAAAATTTGAAATAAGATATCCCAGGATTTGATTGGAAGATGTTACCTCCTCCCCTTCAAGATGATTGGTTCACAGATCAACCCAATGTTAGGAATGACATAGGCCAAATATTTCTGGGAAACTGGGCCATAACTGGCACCGAAGCAGAGAATATATTGATATTCCAAACTCTTACCTCGAACATGTCCTCATGTGCTTTCTCAATATTTAACTTGTCCATTAGTTTACCCTCGATGCTCTCGGCAAGTTCGTAGACGATGTCGTCGTTTGATTTCCCGCTACCGCCGGACGCCATACGAGGCTGGACCTCCAAAATTGTGTTGATGAGGGCCTGGGTTTCTTGTGTC
>NMRB01004361.1:6432-23978 GCA_002633025.1 Notospermus geniculatus
GGGGGGGGGGGGGGGGGGGGGTTCATTAGACGTGAGTTCAGTGGTACAAAAATGGCATGAAGTCAGACAACTGCTTGAATGGCATTTTTAGACAGGTTTCAAGTATCTAATACAACTTTTTGGTTACTCTTTCTATATATATTTTACACGACATTCCTACTAGTGTTCCCTGGTCGTTCTCAGTTGTACACTTGAGTTGACAACGACCAGGAAACACTGGTAGAAACGTCATGTAAAATAAATCTAGAAAGAGTAACCGAAAAGTTGCATTAGTTAGGTAAGACAACCCAGTATTTTATTTTTCTGTTTCTTTGCAGAGAAACATGGCACAGCCAGTGGACATGGATGAATGTGAACATTTTTGCCAAGAGGTGTGTAGCATGAATTGATGAAGGTCGACGTCTTGTGTGCCCGGGCTGTACCTGTGCTGCACGCGTGCTCTACATGTGCACCATGATCATTGTTAGGACGTTTCAATTCATGCTCAGCAAGATTGTTCAAATCTATCTATTTGAATGATCTAAAGGCCCGTTTACACATGCAACTTTTCATATGCAACCTGTTGCATAAACCTGATGAGACCAAAAAGTTTCATAAAAGTTGCATGTGTAAACGGGCATGCAACTTGTTGTAACTTGATCACGCTGGAGGTTGCATCAATTTTTCTATGTGTAAACCGTTCCAGGTAGTTTGCAACAAGTTGCAAGTTGCTGCAACTTGCAACTTGGTGCAACCTAGTGTAAACCGCCCTTTAGTTATAAACCAGTCATTGAGGACATGCATCTTACTAATTATCTAATAATTTTCTTAAGTTTTTTCTTACCAATGGGTCATATGAATAAAGACTAGTAAATGCTTTTACATGTACATGTACTTGAATTTTGCAATACAAATGCACTAGGCTATGCTGTACAAACCTGAAGTAGGCCTACATGT
This sequence comes from Notospermus geniculatus, assembly GCA_002633025.1. Lineage (NCBI taxonomy): Eukaryota > Metazoa > Nemertea > Pilidiophora > Heteronemertea > Lineidae > Notospermus > Notospermus geniculatus. Next base: position 7,369 of record NMRB01004361.1, read on the forward strand.
AAAAGCATTTGCTAGTCCTTATTCATATATGACAGACCTTGGAGGAATTATACTGTCAGTATAATTAAATTCCTCCAAGGACAGACCCAATATCTTAGTCAGGAAAAATATTTGATACAGTTGTTTTTAAGAATCTTGTAAGAAAAGATAAATCGGAAGATTTTTCTTGTAAGAATCTTATCAGAAAAGTCTTAATATAAAATAGCTAAGATACTTATAAAATACATGTACTAAGAAAATTATACGATTATTAGAAAGATTTAAGTCCTGGTGTGTGTTAACTCATTCTTGTGTGGCAAAGCCCAGGACATGAGTCTTACCTTGGATGAATTATACTGAGTATTCATCCAAGGTCTTACTAATAATCTTAGTTTTCTTAGTAAAGTATCTTAACAATTTCTTATTAAGATCATAAAGAAGACTCTTGGTTTGTTGAAGATAACTTAGTGTGGTAGGTGGCTTTGTCGTTGGATGATGTAGTTGGCGAAGTTGAGGAAGTGGCAGTTTATACAGTTCTATTAACTGGTGTGAAACTTGTAACGTGGACCATCCCCTCCCCTTATCTCTTATCATATTGGCACTAGCCTGGATACGAGGTAACAAGGTAGTTGGGCTACAGAACAATCCCGCTGTGGCTGCATTCCAACTGCTTTGCTTGGCCTTGTTATTTCATTATTATTATATGCTATATGTTAAGGCCAGTGTATAGTTTATTCCATTGTTGAGGGGGCGGTAGTGGAAACCTACAGCGCCGGCAATAGTGCGGCGGTGGAAGGTCAAACCGTTTTATTTATGAATAACCATGTATTGTTAATAAAATTAGGTGTCAATGACAAGCTGATCATGGTTCGTCCAGAATGTGCCCAGCGGTCTCTTCATTTGAATGACAATAAGGAATAGCCCGCGTATTTCGAAAAGCGTCTCAGGCGTGTTTAGGCCAAAATGTGACAATTTTGGGAAGACTTTTCTCGTCCATCAGGCATCGCACTTCAGTGGTTTCTTTTCACTTGGCAGCAGTATATTCGTGCGCAGGGCGCAACGTTGAGATTTTTTCACTATTCAAGAGGATTCGGGATATATTTAAAAAGTTCATTTTTGACCACTTTTTGGCACAAATTACATAATTATCATTACTAAGAATTAGAATTTGCAAAATAACTCAACGTCGGCACCTGCACACTCATGTACATGTATTCCTCAACATTTGGTGATAAAACGCCAGGTCCCAGTCGCCTTGTTGCCGAGAAATCTATGACGAAAAAGTCAAATGGGGGTTTCATTGTTTGCTTAAGGGCGAGCCATCATTGTGAATTTTCATATTGCTTCAATCCAGGCCCCTCTGAGAAAAGCAACAAAGACAATCCCAGTTGACTGTTTTTATAGTCCAATGTGATCACTGTGCTTTATAGACACGGAAAATGAGGAAAGTCCCAAGGATTACAGCTTAATTACATTACATAATCGTAAACAAAGAAATTCACCAAACACGAAAAACAGGTACAATTTTCTTGGAGAGGAAGCATGTTTAATGACACATTGAAGGTGTGGCAACAATGTCACAAATCCATAGAACCTGGGGTGGCGAGGGTGTCCTGACATGCTCTTCATGTACACCATACACGCTCAGTACAAAAAGGACAACCAGGAAGTAAACTCCAAATCCAATATGGCCGCCCTGTTTTGGAAAATCTGGATGCAGGCATAAAATTCATATGCCGAGTACTCTATACCTGTTGAAAATATTGCTGTCAAAATGNTCGAGAGATGCGGTTCACCAAGCACGGCCAATCACACCTTGAATCGTCATGAATAATAGGTGGCATTGGTGTACTATCAGTTCAAAACCACGCGTATATTCTCGCGTGGTCTGCGTGATCGGGGTTCCCTATTAGCTGATTAATGAAAGATGAAAGCACATAGTTTTCAATTCAGATGTGTAGAACAAGAGTAGCAATAGGAGCAGTCAGCCGCGCATATTGCTAACAGATGGCAGCACAGTCTTAGTGGACCAAATGTACAGGAAATCTATTATGATCGCTGCTCGATCGATAATGACTGGGTCCGCTAGATGCATTGAATTGGGCCCTAGTGACACCTAGTGGTCAACTCGCTGACAGCTCCTATTTCATAGAAATACATGAAATCGATGCTACCTTTTTGCTTGATGAAAATATGAATTGTTTTCAGTCGCCATTTGCAGTGCGCTTCCTTATGGCTACCGCCCCCTTAAAAGCTATAATAACAGTTACGGATTCTTTGCGGATTTCATTCCGCGTTTTCTCCATGCCGGACTGGTAAATCTATTGGTTGAAGCATGACGTCGTTACAGACGATATTGATGTACATGTACATGTAGAGTGATTGTTCTCGAGCTTAGCGTCTCCTGTGCATCAGAACGGATTTGTCCCTGGCTGGTATCAGATTTCATGCACCTGTATCGGAAAATTAACCTCAACTCAAATGTTGCATACATACACATGGTATTACATATAGATGAACTGGTTTCAAAACCATTTTTGCTAAATTTTTTGAAGGATTACCTGCCTGATTTTCCATCGTCACCATGTTCAGTAAGATCACCAACACCACCGCCTGAAGTAAACTCCCTAATTACACAAACAAGGTACCAAGAGTTCAGTTGTACAGAGTCTGTTCGTTCATTTATTGACCTGTTAATCACAACGTTAGTGATTCAGAGTCTGTTCGTTCATTTATTGACCTGTTAATCACAACGTTAGTGATTCAGAGTCTGTTCGTTCATTTATTGACCTGTTAATCACAACGTAGTGATTCAGAGTCTGTTCGTTCATTTCACAACCTTATTAGTGTATCAGTCTGTCACATTTTGACTCTTACCATTAAAAGTTTCTTACAAGTTAATGTTTCGTTACTTTTTTTGTACTGTTACTTATTGTACTTTCTTACTAACAAACAAACCGGAGATCCCCCAGATGTTAAAAGTGTAAATCCAGATGCAGGTTTGTTTTCCCTGATTTAATCCTGTTCATTGATACTAAATTATACTGCCTTCGAAGAAATGTTGCTGCTCCGCGGTGAAATCACGTGGGAAAATGCTCAACATATGTGAGCCGGTCTGGCCAAAGCAGACGCTTGTCGCAAGTGATCACCAGTGGACATCAGTTTATCGTCATTGCTGTCCACTGGTATTGTAAACCTGCGTCAACGTACATTTCAGCTTTTGTGCTGCAAGGTCGTTATAACCCTTTCTTCAGGTTGCGACAAGCGTCTGCATTAGACCGTGTTTCCACGAGGCGTTTGCGGGCGCGGATTAGGAGGCGGGCGCGGGTGGAAAAAATCGATCCAACGTATTTCCCTTTAGCTATTTCACTCGCACCCGCGCCCGCCTACTAATCCGCGCCCGCAAACGCCTCGTGGAAACACAGCTTTACAAGAAATTTCATGCGGGAGCTGATCTATTCTTAGATCACTGAAGTCATTCGATTCTAAAATTAGAACACAAAATGCCCGAAAAAACATATTAATCGCAAAATAATCGGTCTTATTATTAGCCTGGACACTAGCCTACTAGGCATAAAAAGTAACATATACCACCTGAGTGTTTTGAAAGCCGATAATGATTTAGTGCCGAAAACTGTGTCGAAAGCTCATTTTGGACCAAATATAATGGTCACTTAAAGGGACTATAGGCCCACGTGAACCAACACAGTGGACTCGATGGATTCGCCTATTACAATAACCATGGCGCGGTGTCTGAGGCTTTCGCCGTCGAGGTCACGATAAGAATGCGACAGCCAAAACAAATATGGGTCAAATGGGTTTTATCAGGGGTTCCGGACGACTTCTTGAGGTGGGGAGTCCTTAAATTCAAGCTAAGAGAGTGGATAGCCTGGATTTTTTGACGAACAACCATCGCCCCTCTGAATAATGGACTAGTCCATGTCAGCACTGCAGGTTGAGATTTTCAAGACAAAAATGACGGGACAAAGGCACAACCGATCAAAATGAAATTTTCACTGATGTCTGAAGAAATATCAAAGGCTTTGATATACGGTCGAACCAGATTAATTCCACCCCTCGTAAATTGTTTATCATTGAGGAATCCCCAGACACTCTGCTGTTTTCGAGGGAATCCCCGATTTTTACCATTAGAATGGCATTCAACAGGGTTTCAAAATAAGTATAATGACGGCGGAGGATAAAATCAGAAAAATCCCAGAAGCAGTAAATCAAATGAGTTTATTGTCACCGTGTAATAATATACATAGGTGTAGAGAGTACAATAAACTTGGTGCCGATAGTTTATAGAGAAAGTCGAGAGAATACGGAAACAGTGAGGGATCTGTCTTAGGAAATGTACCCCCACTGCTAGAGTGCAAAGACATGGTGCGAGTGATTACAGATAAAACTGAAGGAACACATTATTTTATAAAACATACAAATCAATTTACAGAACACATTATTTTATAAACGTCGAGAACATCCAAAACTTTCCACTCTGTTTCGAATAAAATAACTTTGATCAGTAAAAATACCCGGAAAATGCAATGCTAAACCATTAGGCGGATGACGTCATCGCTCGTGGAAGAAAACTTCTTGTAATGCTTTTTGCGGGAGCGGGTCACATATAGTGTAAACGTGCCCAATTTGTGGCCAATATTTTTACGTATCGGTTTTGCGCAGCGATATTCGATAATTCCCTGTCACAACGAATATTTACTGTGTGTGAATAGCAAAGGGGTAATTACTAATACAGTAAACGCAACCTAGCGAATTTTTGCTCTGAGTTCATTTATGATGGCCGAAAATGATATCCGAAAGGAAGCGGGATATTAAGTGATGCTTTTACTTTCTTTGCTTTAGGCCACTTGCTGATTTCAAAGTCATTCCAATATATGGGGACGGGTTCTGCATCATAAATGCATTCCGTTCCTCTTTAAACATGATGAGACCTGCGGCGGAGATCCTACAGGAAATGCGAAATGAAATTTTGTCCAACCTTGATGTGTACAGTCCCTTTTTAACAGCAGACTGCGATATCGTCGAGGACCTTGATAGTTATATCTACCGTGGGAATTATTCCCATGGTCTATGTGATATTGTCATCAATGCTCTGTCCAACATGTACGGGGTGAAGATCGTCATTTACGAGGCTGGCACAGATGACGCAATTATTATTACCCCAAGAGAGCATTTAGTTGTCTTCACAGCATACCTGAGAAAGGTTGGAGAACACTATAATGGCTTAGTGTTGAAGAATGATGGTAAGTGATGATTCACAAAACATAGCGACCCGTTCAGACAATTCCTTGCGCTAGATCGACAGTTGTTCAGCTGTTCGCAATATGAACGAAAATGATGTCCCAAAAAATACTTCACCTAGATTCCTAAAATGACTTGTTGCATAATACGTAATCGAATTATCCTAGAACCGCGCGAAAGACCCGCCAATTTGAATATTTTCGCCGTTCAACACTAATTAAGAGTGCTTGGATCGCATGAAAGTTAAATAACGAACTTCCACCAATTCTTGGTTGATTATACTTTTATTACATGTATTTAGCCGGAGTTCAACAGTTGGAAGAAGAGGAATGTTGTGAAGAATCCGATGTAGTTTTGATCGATAGTGACAGCGACATCATTGTTATTGAAGGTAAATGCTGCCCCTTCCCACCATCTATCGAGGGTATGGTGCGGCAGACACACTACCATGTGTCTCAATAAATTAATACATGTATGTTTTGTTAACATTTCCACCACCAAATATGATCCTTGGTGGGAAAAAGGTGCCCTGATAATCGGCTTGGCCTACCGTTCCCTAGCTCTGCCCTTTGAGGGCTGTCTTTAACCAGGATTTCACTTGGTAACATAAACAACATAGGCCCCACATGTAACTTATTGAGACACTGGCAGCGTTAAAAGAATAGGCCTATGCATTTTTATCGTCGGGACGTATTTTAGTTTCTTCAAACACTGGACACTGGAATTGAGTAGTCGGAAATTACCTCCATTTAACCTTAATCACCCTTTTGGACTACGGCGCAAAATGTTTCTACATTTCGTCAATGAAAAAAAACAGAGGATTTGAGATACTATAGTAGACCCACAATGGTGTGCGAACCTGTGAATTCGTTAAAAGAAAGAGGAACTGACCCCTTTAAATATAATGACAATTTTAGCTGTTCCAAATGGGTATGACACCACTCTATGGCTGGCAAAAATTTGGTGAAAAAATCTCAGCTCATTTTCAAACTACACACAAAAATGTATTTCTCAGAATTCAAATTTCCCGCTCAATTAGTGATGTCATACCTAGAACCATTTCTATAGTCATCCATTGTAAAATGTACCAAATCTTTATCCTAGAGAGCCTGTCAAGTGCACTTTCTGACTCAAAGTGTTATTTAGGAGGAAAAGTCCAAAGTAAACACTAACTGTCTCAGGAAGGGTATCATTATTCAACAAACTGTCGAGATTGACTAAGATATCGAAATCTCTAAATGCCGGTATGGTATTTTCAATTATTTCTGAATTTTCACCTGAATTTCAAGTGTAAAGATCCCCACAGGGTAACTAATTGATTTTCAATCACGGCAACACGGTTGACATTAGAAATATATTCTTTCCAGCTGTCTTAGATACAGATATAGCACATTTTGCGATGGTCACTATATTGTTATGGTTCTCTGAATGACATCACTAATTGAGCGGGAAATTTGAATTCGAAAATTACATTTTTACATTTTGGTGTTTATTTCCGAAATGGGTGGAGATTTTCAGATCAAACTGGTGTGAGTCTTGAAGTGATATCATAAGGCATTTTGAGGTGTAGGTAGCCCAGTTTGGCTGGCAAAGTGGTCAGTTCCCCTTTTATGCAAAATTCGATATTGTGGGTGTTTACATTCCAGAAGAGGAGGACGAAGACAAAGTTGCTAGGCCTATAAAGAAAGAACAACTTGGCAAAAGGTAACACACAAAAATGTCTTTTGAAGCCAGTTTCCACTAGAGTGGTTTTCTGCCGTAAAGAGCGGAAAAGCATTGCTATAACTGCCTTTAAACAAAGATTTCGCCACATCACACTCTGAAAATGTGGCGGAAATGCGCCCCAGTGATAAATAGTCATACTCCACGACAGCGTTGAAATTTTTTGATAATTGGACGAAAATTTGAACGTCATTGACACCATTGCACATATCGCCACCTAGCGTCAAGTTTGATAAATAGTAAAACATGGGTATGATCAGAAGTACATAACGATAATATTTCTGGTATGATGACAGTCATTTGGAGGATGAAGTCACATTTTGCGCAGGGAAACGATGTTATGGGAATGAGAATAGAAAATAAAACTGATATATTTCCTTCCTTTCTTTTGCGGTATAGGGCTTGTGTTTGTAAATTTGTCGTTGATAAGGGACGGTTGAATTCAATGCTAGGTGGCGTCAGCGTCGAGGTTCGATAATATGTCGTGAGAAAGATATGGCAGAGTGTGCGCGTGTGTGAAAGGAATGGACGTCCTATGAATTTTGATCCTAGAAACTTTTTAAGGCGGTGACCGACTGGTGCGTATAAAGCAACGTCGGGAAAGCGTTCTAAGACAATCAGAGAGGTGGTGACACGGACCCCCAAAACACCTATCTAATAAACTGATTAACGGAACTGTAACGGCCTCCAATACTGTGTACCGACTTCTTATGGCTCTCAAAAGCAAACAACTTGTTTCTTGTGTTGATCGGTTCTTTTATTATTCGGAAACCCTCTTGCACGTAAAACTGGAACAAGAATTGTACAGATGGTAAGAAACAACCTCACATACAACAGAAGTGAAGGAACATAGAACGTCACAACCATGACAACTTGGAGGAATTTATATTATATCTTGTGACGACGACCACCAAAATCTTAAACACGTGACAAATACAAATACAAATACAAATACAAATACAAATAGTTTATTGTACCTTAAAAAATTTCACAATTTTTTGTCGGTTGAAGTATTACAATAAACTTTACAGTGCTAGATAGAGGTAAGAAAAAAGAAGGAAAAAGAATATCCAGGATCTGTCTCAGGAAAAATGTACCTGGTATTCTAGAGTGTTAGAAATGTGATGTTCGAAAAGAAAAAAAATATACAAATTCATACAACCGCATACAATCACAGGAATATGCATCGCTGAAGCAGAAGTGTCCCCCCGGGGCCCCCACCAAAAACACTTATATTACGGACAATACAAGTGCTGCTAGTAAGGGCCCCAAAGGGACCCCCGCCCCAACGACACACACCCCTGTGATACAACATGTATTTGAGTTAGGTACTGTTATTTTTTGGAATGTAATCTAGCAGAAACTTTGACACTTTACCGATTATACTGTACTCTGCTGTCATGAGATTGTCTAAATTCCTGACTTGCGGACTCATTTTTATAATACCTTGTAATAATTTTGTTCTCTCTACTTCAAATTGTTTACATTCTGTAAGAAAATGGATTTCATCTCCAATAACTGACATATTGTACGACCTTAAACAATGTATACAATACCTTTCTTCCCTGGGGATTTTTGGCTTGCAGTATCTGCCTGTTTCAATTGGCAACTGATGGTTGCTCAGTCTAAATTTGGAAAGTACCTGTCTAGTTTTGAAGTCTTTAATTTGCATAAGATATGGCTCCAACACAAAATTGCTTTTAAAAAGAGTGTATGTTCCATATTTCCCTGATTCTCCATAATTATATTTTCTTAGAAACTCTTCTCTCCAATATTCAACATATTTCAAGCGTCAAGTTTGCCTACGCGCCAGTCATCGGCTTTTGTGCCTGTGGGACGTGCATTCCTTTCACACTCCCGTTATTCTGATTCTGTGAAAACAGATTGATTATCTTATCATGAAAGAATTACTTCCTAAATTTATTCCGTAGACCTAACGCATGTACACTTCTTTCTTTACTTTTTGTAAACAAGGACAACATGCTCGACAGTTGGAGGTCAACCTGTGTACGACAAATCAAATGAAACTGTTGGATATAGGCGTCTTCATGAGCTTCTGGTATTGGAAGATTTCCCTGAAGAAAGGGTGGCGACAGCGGTGCCTTCGACTGTTAAAGAGACTGCCAACTTCATCATTGACATAACACAACTTGGAAGCCCTCGAGACCTGTCTGTTGATGATACCGGTAAATGGGTAAAACATCGTTGTCCGTCGGAATACATCAAAGTTGCAAAGGGTCAGGTTTGTAAGGTTGATAAAAGTAAAGCTAAATTTCAGCTGAAGCGCCACTATGCCGAACACGAAAGCGGTGCACTGAAGCGCACCATATGCACAGCGTATGATATATCTCTTTCCCCTCCAAAGCAGCTGCGGTATGCACTGTCGCAGTATCGCCTAGTAGGCAACCCCAGTGATATCAACTTCACAGCACACGGAAATTCAAAGCGGAAAAATGAGCCGTATATGAGAACAAAAACGAGCGTCCTTGATGAAGCAAGAGAAAGTGCCGTTTCCAAACGACCAAAGAGGGTAATATTTGACATCAACCATTCCAAGGCATCCAAGGGAGGTCCCTCTTCGATTAGTGACATGATACAGTCCCGTCAGCAGGTCTACAACCTTAAGCGAAATTCAAAAGATCCGGCTAGATATGGTGATGTAACCAAATCGGACAACTACACCGACATCCTCAGGTTACATGCGCTGAATACTTTCGTCAAGCGCATCAATTTCGCCAACCCAGTTGGACCACTTGTTTTCCTTAGTACCGATAGACAGACTAGTGAGGTGCAGAGGTACTGCTGCGGTTCTACGGACGACCCCTTCTCAATATTCAGTGTTGATCCGACCTACAACCTCGGGGAATTTTTTGCTACCGTTGCAACATATGAAAATCCCATGTTTGTCATCAAGAACACTGAGAGACACCCGACCATGATTGGGCCAGTTTTGCTTCATAAACAAAGAAAGCAGCCAGATTATGAGTATTTTGGTACTTGCCTGAACTCTCTCCAAATGGGAGACATCCAGGTTTGGGGGAGTGACGGAGAAATAGCCTTAGAACAAGGTCTTGCAGAATCGTTGAAGGGCGCCGAGCACCTAAGATGCATGAAACATGCCAGACAAGATATGTCGAGGAAGTTGGCGGACTTGGATGTTCGAGCAGAGAATGCTGATGTCATTTTAGGTTCTATATTTGGTGTTGAGTTTCATGGCAACAGAAAACTTGGGCTGGTTGACTGCGAAACAGTGGAGGAATTCGACTGGTTTCTCGACGAGCTCATTGGCGTATGGGGTATTCCAAAGTTCAGCGAGTATTTGTATGCTAAGAAACATGTTGGCCAACGGTCCTGGGTAGAGGTAATGAAAGATTTCATGCTTCGTCCAGTGCGAGTTTTTGCAGGTCTGGGAAATCCTCCCAACCAGTTCACGACACAACGTAATGAGGCCATAAATAATGTTCTGAAATGTGCCGTTGGGAGGCACAAAGGCGATATGACATCCGTCATCCAAATTATCAACGACGAGGTCCAAATGCAGAGTGAAGAACTTGAAAAAGCAGTTTATTGTGTAGGCGAATATAGGCTGCACAAAACGTACGAACACCTAGCAGTCGACACAGTTAGGTGGTTTCAAATGAGTACCCCACAGCGAGAAGCCCACCTGAAGCGAGTCTTTGGGGGAAAAACCAAGGTTGGCATCGACAGTGATAGCCGAATAGGTCTTGATATCCCTTATACAGATTTTGTCGCAGAATCAGTGCCTTTATCTCAGAGGAAGGTACTCTGGCAAAGGGCTTCAGCACTGATGCGAACTTGCCAGTCTGTCAAAGTTACCGACAGTCGCATGTGTATAGTTGCGGAAACAGAAGCAGTCATGGTGGATATGCTCAAGTCAGGGAGAGCCACATGTTCTATCAACTGTCAAACCTACCAGGCCTTCGATGGGGTATGTGAGCATACACTAGTTGGGGCAAATTTCCTGAAGGAAATGAAAAGATTTGTCGGTTACCATAACGGCAAGAAAAGCACTGGAGTAACGGGCAGTATCTACAAGAAGACGACCGGAGCTGGGAAGAAGGGATCGAAAGGGCGCCAGGGGATCAACAATTCTCGACAGCAGCCAATTTTGACAGTGAATGAGAATCTGTCAGGTATTGATCGCCCTAAAGCATTTAGGTTCGATCAATACTATCACAATAACAACAAGTTTGAAATTGTCTTCTTGAGCGACTACCCACACGCAAGGAAATGCCTTGGTTGTGGTAACCTTTTCCAACGCGGCCCCCTAATATGTAAGCCATTTGACATCTGTATTGCACACAAAGAGCGATATGAATACCCAGATAAGGAATCTGGAGAATGGGTGGTGTCAAAAGCAAAAGAACGCAACGCATACTTTCACATTGACAGCAAATGCATTCTCAGTCGTCACCCGTATTTCTGGAAAGGCCTGGTCAAGGTGGAAGACAATGTGATTGCGAGGCTGACTGAGGGCCACTTGAAGTTCCTTCTCAACCAGCTTCACTTCAAAGTTCCTGCTTAAATATGAGACGATGAGCCGGCGACTGACTACCGGATGGTTTAGCATCTGAGTCACGATTGCGGGGAATAAATTAGTCACTGATTAGTGTGATATGACTAGATGCGTGTCAGGCCAAACAAAAATAATGTTGGTTTCCGGTAACATACTCTGATTTTTCAGATAGGGTCGGAGGGTAGGGAAGATTATTTTATTTTAGTAAATTATTTTGGTCTCCAGGGAAGGAAATCAAATTGATTTATCAACTTATTCCTGGGCAAGGTCTTTGAATAAATGAAGACAAAAAATGGAAGAAAAGCTGGTGGAATTGGCGAGATGCTTGGCTTGTGCCTTGCAGCAGAGTTGATCTGTGGAGAAAGGTACCAGACGACACTGCATATAGTCTGAAAAAGAAATGGAAAACATGAATACTGTCAAACAAATGTATGACAACACAATCTTCAAATTAAGGGTATAATATACTGTAGGGCCAAAACAATGCATTATGGCATAGTAGCAACAACTGTATGAGAGAAAATTTTAAAAAATTGAACATACCTGTACTATGTATTCACCATCAGTATTTATGCTGTGCCTTAGAAATGAAGCCCCTTTCTCTTGCAAATGATATATGATCTGGTTGAACAGAGCATCTTTCTGATTGAGGCCCTCTCTCACATCACCACTGAAGTGTGAATGAAAGATTAAACGACAGGTCAGAAAGGAACACAGTTGACCAGCTGATTCTCTACCAGTTGTTTACAAACACTGTAGTAAGGCATACCATATATGGATGAATGAAAGACCGAACAACCAATCATGTCTCAGCCTCGTTTCCAATAACATGGCAGCTTTACCATGCACTGCAGTACACGACATGCATAGAAGTATACATTGTAGCAGCCGACCTTTCCTACCTTTTTTTGCGCTTCTGAGGTAATCCCCGTTCCCTGGACGTTAATAAATCAAAAGCATTAGGCCTTGCACTCTCTTCTAAGGATACTACTTCTCTCTCCTTCACTCCATCACATCTTAGTCGGATGACTTTGATACCAAAACTGTCCAGGATGAGCCCTACGGCAATCGATGTATCCTGTACGATCGTCCAGGGGCCATCTTCAGTTTTCGCACACTCAACAACAAGGCCACTGGCCTCGGTAAGATGTCCCCATTCCCCAACTACTGACTCAAAGGTCTTATTGTGTGCAAGTAGGACGAATTCCCGCTTGGAATGGGCACACTGACAATAAATTACTTTCACTAGTGCGGCCATTTCGACACCTGAAGTCTCGCGCGTGCCTTCTCATGCTGCACTGTCATGACGGTTGAATGTGCTATGCTGCAACCCGCGCTGCGTGCAAGACTTACTGTCACATGTAAAACGTATGTAAAACGTTATGAGTGTGAAACACAGACATGAACAGACGACACGATCGAGCGGGAATCGGCAATTTTTGTCCGAAAACTTTGACAGCGATGTTATGCGCCACAAAACAAAAAAAAATAATGTGAAAAAATATCGTTTTCCAGTTTGTGCTTCTCAAATTCAGGCTCGGGCTTTGTTTTCATCATTTTATTTTTCAAGTGGTCATAAAATCTTTTAGGGTCGGCGGTGTTGAGAGAGGGTCGGTCGGGTTACCGGAAACACAGCATTATTTTTGTTTGGCCTAATAAATGACACCTTTGACACCGAACCAAAAGATCACAAATCGCAAGAGATGAACATGTTCAACTTGTGCACCACACGGCCAATCAGTCGACCAAGGTTCTTTTATACGGCAGATTTATTTTACGCGCGGGAAAGTAATCAGACTGGGCCGTCACCTGGCGCGGTACCGTGATGGAAACGTGCACGTGACTTCGTCGCGCCCAACCGCGAAATGGCTGTACAAAATACAATACCGGTATTTGTTTTGGCAGAAAACACATACAATCCTGCGTGGAGGGGACGGAATCAAAAGCGCTAAACGGAAAATGAGTACGACTTCTCCGTTTTGCGCTTTGGCGCTTGTCTGTTCCCTATGTTTATGTGTGGTACTAAGGCGAGAGTTTTTTAATCACTTGTTTCGCGAACCCGCCGCTTACGAAAATGACCAAAAAAAAATAAAAATATATTTTTTTTAAATTTACCTTAGCGAACCCGCCGCCGTCGGAATCAGTCGAAAATGAAAAAAAATAATTTTTTTTACAAATTTTTTATCCCGCCCGCCGCTACCAAATTGGTCATTCAATATTTATTTTTTTCCGACCGCCGCGCGCCGAACTTCACATGTGCTTATGTACATTCTCCAATATCACTGAATTTCGGCACCATGCGCGATGTATGCACTGCGTACATTCCTGCATTGTCCTGTGCGTTGGAGAATGCCGTTTTCACGGCATGCTATATCGTAGTAGTACCGCCGCACTGCTGTCACATTCATGACATTTGACAGATCTGAGATGGCCGTCAGAAGCGAGAATGTTAGCGCATGAGAGCATGGCGTAGTTTACAGTCTTGCATCGGCTTGTTGTTAGTTCGAAGGTACACAAATCCCTTCTGGATGGGTCCAGGTGCCAGACTGTGGGTGACCTGCTGCTGATGGATGTCCCTGATGAATGGGAAAACCTCCGAATCAACAGGATTCTCGGCTCGTCAATTGAAAAAACTCCCGCCACTTGTCAGACGGTATCTTGTAAAAAAGGCAAGAATAAACTTCTGTTTTCTAAATAAATTTTTTTTTTGAAATAAAAATTTTATTTTTTTATTGCATCCTCCCAGAAATTTCCCAAGCACCATTTTGTGAAGTGTCAAAATGGAAGAAAAAAAAACGTTATTTTTATTTTTTTTCCGACCACCTCACAAAATTTGTGGGAAAAAAAGTTCGCGAAACATGGAATAAAAAAACTCTCGCCTAACAATAAAATTACTTTGCCTACAACGCACTCACATGGGAAACGGGACAAGCGCAAAGCGCAAAAACGCAAAGCATGAACCAGGTTATCCATGTATGCGTATATTTGCGTGTGCGTAGTACGTTTACGGAAGGGAGCAGCCACTGCTTTATGCTACTGCGTCGATGGATTCTGTATTGACATTTGGAAAAATGGGTGCGCCCATCCGTTAAAGGATTACGCACGCGCAACACGCATAGATGATTTGTGGTTCTCTGCATGCGGTCAGTTGCCGCCTGTTTCATGATGAACGCATGTACACGCTTTGCTACCGGACCATGATTTCTTCGCTTGATACCGTCTATTCCGTCGTGGCGCAGGCAAAAAGTTCCGCACGTACATGTACGACCTGATATCAGCATCAGGGAATTCTTTCATCTCAACCCAAGAAAGAATCTAGGCCTGTATTCTAAAGCTCCTAGTGTATTCTAGCCTGCAAAACAATAGCTAAATAAGTAAAAAAGGAAGTTTACGGTCCTAGCCACGATGACTAAAAGTGTTCACGTCCTGTACATGTGTAATACCTCATGGTATTACTTCAGCCAAAAACAGAGCCGAGTTGGCCTACTTGGAATGAGAACTGGCTGATAACTCATTGTTTCACTCGACAGGGAACAGTGACGGGGAAATAACACTCAAGTAAGGGGTTCACGCACTCATCCCCTAGACAACATTATTTTTATTTCAAGCGGAATTTGCCGCGTCGTTTTGTTTATTTCGAATAATAACTCATTTCGGTATTCATTACTTTGTAAGCCCATCGGGGGCGTACCGGTGCCGAGGAAAGGCACCGGCTTTTTTGTGTAGTATAGGCCTAAGACGGCTTAAGGGGGCGGTAGCCATAAGGAAGCGCACTGCAAATGACAACTGAAAACAATTCATATTTTCTTCAAGCAAAAAGGTAGCATCGATTTCATGTATTTCTATGAAATTGATACTCTTGTTCTACCGTATTTATGCGTATTTAAGCACATGCGCTTATAAACGAAAACCGTTTGTTTTAAGGCCTTTTCCCTGCCTTCGTTTCGCCTGATTATAAGCACATGCGCTTATATAGTAGAGTCATTTTTTTGGAATCCGTGACCATTCTTCCCCTACCTTTTTTTCTCGATTGATTTGACATTCTGAACCATTTAGAAGAAAAATTAGCTCCTATGTACCTCTCAAAAATGACGGCTAACTTTTCTACAGCCCAATATTCAAAATGGCCGCCGCCGCCCTCTCGAAAAACAAAAAATAATAGATTGTTAGCCATTGACGAGCTAGAATGTGCCATTTCTCACTAATTCTGGCACTATGAATCAACTGGAACAATTATTGTACAGTTTTGAGACCATCCTGGCCTCTAAATCCAAGATGGTGGCCGTCCGCCATCTTGAAAAATATGAAATTTACATCTCCGGCACCCGATGAGCTAGAAAGACAAATGAGGTGTCATTTTTCACTAATTCTGGCATAACAAACACTCTGGAAATGTTATTAAAGCGTTCTGGAACTTTCCTGGCCTGTAATTCCAAGATGGCCGTTGTTCGCCATTTTGAAAAAAACAACACATGAAATATGTCCGGCACTAGATGAGCTAGAAGGACAAACAAGTTGTCATTTTCCACTGATTCTGGCAATATAAATCCACTGGGGCCATTCTTGTAGAGTTTTGAGACCATCCTGGCCTCTAAATCCAAGATGGCCGCTGTCCGCCATCTTGAAAAACATGAAATTTAACATCTCCGGCGCCCGATGAGCTAGAAAGACAAACGAGGTGTCATTTTTCACTAATTATGGCATAACAAACACTCTGGAAAGGTTATTATAGAGTTTTGGATGATCCTCGGTATCTTATTCCAACCAAGATGGCCACGTAGGTGGCCACAGTGCGCCACTTTGAAATACATGTATAAACATGACCTCCAATACTTCTGCACCCTGAGGAGCCAGAAAGACAACGGATACGTGGCATCTTTTCCCAAGAACTCGCTTGTGAAAGATGAAATCCGCTCGAATGTTTTTTGTGCCCCTATGCTTTACTTCAACCTTTGAATCAAGTCTGGTGCTTCACTATCACTACATGAGCCACTATCACTGTATGATTCACTGTGTGAACTACAGCTGTCAGAATCACTATCCTCACTGTCGCTGCTCTCATCACTGTTCATCTCTGCCTCTGGCTTTGGAGGTAGCGGCATGGACGGGG
>NMRB01004362.1:10418-23591 GCA_002633025.1 Notospermus geniculatus
GACTTATGCATAGCTCGTCAGATCTCTAAGTCGCCATAAAAATCACGGTCCCGAAAGTGTCGACTTACGCGAGGTTTACTGTAAATGTTACAATGTTTCTAATCCTTCACCATTCAGTGTATCACCAGGCTACTCACACTTCATACTCTGTCACAGAGGTGAGCACAATGGCCCTGGCCATTTCATTTGTTTGAATTCAGTAGATTTTTTTTTCTACCTTGTTTCCTTCAGTCCTTTCCCATCCCTCTGGCCTTTAGACTTTGATCCTTGTTGTGGACACACCAATCATGGCATTGGAAAAGTTTGTCGCCACTCACCAACTGAATCAGACCAACCCGTCCCTTTCTGCCAGCTTTAGTATGTACAGTTTGGCCGAGGGGAGTGAGGTAATAAGTGAGGCGGAGGAAATCAAGGAGGTAGGTGGAATGCTGGGTTGACTTTTGGCAAAAGTTATGTAACTGGCCGGAAAACAGGCCCTAGAAAAGCCTGTCCACTGGGATGAAAGTTGTCCTGCTTTTATGTAAATACAGCTCTGGAAAAAAGTATTAGATCACCTCTGGTTGACTCGCTCATTTTCCATTAAAGTGGGTCCTACATACATGTACTCTCCAATCATTCTGTATGTACTGATTTATTGTGTTGGTTAAAATGCTAAAACTTCACCAAGACAATATATATCAAACATAGAAATTGACTTCCCATAATGAAGAAACAATGGAGCTGTTAAAAGGACCTTGTCAAAAGTTCAGACTAAAGGGACGGACATGAAGTGCATACATCTACTCTGTAGACAGTTGTCCATTTTTCATCGCTTCTAATCAAACCTAAATTCTGCAACGAGCAGTGTTTTGAAGCATCTTCGGGACTTTTTGCTTATAATTACAGCTGAAGCCCTGTTTGTACAAGGTACAGTCATGTTTCATATATATTCGACACTTTGACGTTTTGCGTTTTACTCGTAAAACAAACCGTCTAGTGTATCGCATGTTGCGTTGTTGTTATAGATCCAATCAACCTAATATTTACACATCATGACGTCGTAGTATTGAGGATGACGTCTGACGTGTAAACTACGTCCATTATTGCGGTTTCGCATTATTGTGACGTCATTTGCAAACTTCGGAAGGAAATAGAAAAATATCTGAAACCCATTTTTAAGAGGCTCCAGTAGGCACATACCCAAAGATATCATGTTTTGAATATTTCCATGGTGTTAAGCATCGCTAGAAGCATAACATATCTAGTATTGATAGATTTGAACAGTCTGAACCATTGGAAGAACGTTCGCTGAAGGTAGCGGAAGAAATAAAGAACGTTACGCCGCACCACGGAATTTGACGTATAATTTCAGCACTTATAGAAAAAACGTTGAATTTGCGATGTTGCTTTGTTTTGGACAATATCGATAGTTTATCCCAAAGGGGACTTGTTAAGTGACGCTATGACAATACGAATATTTCCCATGAGAGTATTGAGAATGACGCCACAGTACTTTTGAAACGGCGAACCGATTTATCCCCTGACGGCGCCGTTCCGTGTGACGTCAAATTGACTTTCTGAATTGACGCGTTCGTCGTTTATTTCTAAACTGCTTAACGAAATGAATTAAATCTGCCTGTGTGAAAGCCTTAGATATCTCCTACCCACCCATGAACTTTTAAAGCGATTGTGTACTTTAATCATATTTGGGAACTGTTTCCCTGAACCATCCGCAAAAAATCAAAAATCAGCAACAATGCGTACAAATTGACTTCCCCAGGTTACAGACTTCGGTATTTTTTCCTAAATTTTTTAATTACAGAAGTCATGTATCTTGTTCTTTCGGAAGGTATATACGTTTGGCGTATGAGTCGTTCTATTTTAACGTATCGAGCCATCCAATTTGGCACCGGTACTGCGCGCAAACAGTGCGACGTCAAAGTGTCGAATATATATGACGCGCGACTGTACATGTAGTATGTTGTATATTGGAACACAATGTGGCATAAATGGGTAAATAAGACTTTTTGTGGGACCTATATAAAGGGAAATGAGTGGAAATAACAGAGGTGGTATAATAATTTTTCCACAGCTGTAATTGGTTGCAAGTGGACTGGTTTTCATAATTTGACCTCTTAATTTCTGTGTGTCCTCCTGCATGCTGTTGCTTTATTAAATTCACTCAGTTTATTCTTGTTTCATTGCCTTTTAGCAAACCCCTTCTTTTGGATTGTCAATAGGGAGGTTTCGCAAGCGCCCGGTTAGGCCCTACGACGACGTTTATCTATTGTGTTGGTATACCCAAACAATAGATAAATGTCGTCGTATGGCCTAACCGGGCGCTTGCGAAACCTCCCTATTATTTCGTCAATCACTACTACCTCCCACAATGCATTTTAATCCCAGGTACGAGCACTACACAAAAAGGGTGATCGAGCACTTTCGGCCAAGAACTATGCCGAGGCTGTCAAGTTCTATACAGAGGCGTTAGAGATAGATGAAGTCAATGCGGCTGTACTAAAGGCCCGAGCGACGTCCTACTTGGCGATGAAGGAGTATGCTCTGGCCTTCAAGGATGCAGAGATACTTATTAGTCTACATAATGAACAGCCACAGGTGGGTCAGTGATTCAGTCTCAAAGGGCGCATTCGAATACTTCCACCGCGCTTCCCTGAACTCGTGTATCAGGGAACTATGGGCATGATGTCATCACCAATTCGAACGTACGCTGTCGTTCTTACACGGTGGAAGTATTCAAACGCACCCAAAGACTTCACGAGGACTTTCTTTAACTTTTCCCTTCCTGGATCACGACTTCCACAATTTTTTATGGACGTCAATTTGGGAAGATGCTGGGGTCTTTAGACTTCCAGCAATTCTTTTTTGGGTCATGGCATCTTGTTATATTTAAAGGAGCTCGACGTCCAAGTTGTAAACAAACTGGTTTGTTTACAAACAGTGGCCAGCAAACTAGTTTTATTCCTTCGTGAAGGTGGCAGCACCAGTAGCGCCCCGTGATCGTTAGACTGGTGCCCGGTCCAATGCAACTCACTCACGATATTCACGTCAGTACAAATCACCGACAATAGGTGGCAGCACCGCAGGCGTCGCGTGGATAGAGAACCAGTGAGTGAGTGTTTACAACTTGGACGTCCAGCTCCTTCAACTGGGGTCAAATCTTCCCTTCCTATGCTGCTACCAGCAGTACCGCGTGCGAGCCTGAAGTGTGTGGTTGTCGTCGGTGACAGGTCAGGAATCCCCAGTTCTATTTTCAGCTGCGCTAGCAAGGATTTGGCATGTTGAAGAAACTTTGGCCGGCCTGCGACTTCCAATATCTTGATATCTCTGCCAGGAATCAAATCTTTGACCTAAGTCAATAAAAATAAGTAAATGGGCTGTTCATTTTCGTCAGTTGAGGAATCTGAGTTGTGATCCTTGAGAAAATGGAGAAAGCTATGAAGCTGCAAATTGCAGTGATTATTCCGTACAGCACAACAAATAATCTCTGCAATTTGCAAGTTCATAGCTTTTTCTGTTTTCCCAAGGATCACAACTCAGATTCCTCAACTGACGAAAATGAACAGCCCCTTTAAAGTTAAAAATTCGTCCTTCCACCTTCAAATCAATTAAGAAATTCTCTGCTCTTTCAGGCCCACTACCTTCACGGCGTCACCCTCGACTATCTTGGGAAAAGCAAAGATGCCATACTAGCATTTGTGAACTCGCTCAACTTGGACCAGGAGAATGCTCCATTGCTCAGCGATCACATTACATCTCTGACCGGTTCACTCTGTGATATACCAGAAAAGAAAGTTCTAAAGTTAAAAGGTAGAAATTCTCCCATAGATTTAGTCGTATTAACTTTGATGTCATTCCTGTACATCATTTTCCAAAGTCACAAAAGGCCTTTTTACATGTTGCGGGTTCGAGGAAATCTACCTCCCCCTCCTCGGGCGGGTTCGGTTCAGGATGGATTAATCGCTTTTACACGGTGCGGGTTCGGTAACTGGGCTCGATCCAGTTCGAGGTCGGTTCTTCGAATGCGTGCCACTACGTAGATGGCGTGTATCAATGTATCGAAATTATTTATAGTTATCGTAAGTACAAAATCCCCGGCAATGTCATTAAAAATAGATGAACTATGCTTCTAATAGCATGAGCAGTGCTTGAGAAATCCCGCACGTGATTTCTTCACAGGTAACTTACACCATAAAGGAATCAACCATAAAGGTTCAACTGACAAATTTAGCATTTTATAAATGTGGACAATATCCCTTTAAAACCCAACAGATTTGCATTCTGACGTTTCCATGTGATAGGCAAGACCCTTCTGCACATTCACTGCAAATTTTGTTGAATTCCGACTAGTTGATCTTATGATACAAAAGGTCTGAATTAATGAGAACCCCACGAACGATGTGTGTTCAGGGTCATCGGTGTACATTTGAATAGGCTGACGTACATTTGTACATGGAACACTAATTGTGCTGAAAATAGCTCAGTTATCGTCAGAAATGGAATTCAAAGCATCATGTTGGCAGGTTCATGTACCTCTTCACCACAAAAAAAGTTGAAGCTCGTGCCAATTACGTAAAGCCAAAATTCAGGCAGTGAGAGACATCTGGTGGCAACACAGGAGGTATATCCCTCAGTAAGCTCATCGTTCGCAGTTAAACCTTTATGGTTGATTCCTTTATGCTTACACCAAGTACGCGAGTGACATCACTTGGGTAGCGTGCTCAATCCCACCCGAGGCCAGTGGAGGTCAGTGATATAAAACAGTCATGTGAGTGAGATGAACTCTAACCATATGTAGTTTCCCACATTAAGCGGCCTGTCCACGTGCAATATTATTGCACAATATGAGGATCAAATTAATGGGCAACATTATTTCCAAACTTTCTCCATCCATTATGCCAGAAGCACATGACACCCATTTTGGGCCCCATATTGTGCAATAATATTGTACCGTGGAAAAACCGCTTTAATATTGTCCAGTCGATTTCACCACACTCATCTCTATGTTCATTACAGCAACCGATCCGTACAAGAAGCTATGTGAGGTCGGAGTGTTCTTGTACAACTCAGAGAGATACGAGATATGTATTCAAGTTCTCGACGTGGCACGTAAACTGGAAACAAACCAGAAAGGCATCACCATGAAGGTTCTCCTGACGCTGGCTAACGCTCACAGCGCGTTGAAACACGACGACGAGGCAATATCGCTCTACCAAGACTGTCTGAAAATCGCCGTGGCGACGCACGACGGGCAGTACCAGACGAAAGCACTCGTCAACATCGCCAGTCTCTTCCTTGAGATAAACGACACACACAAGTCGATAGTTTACTACGAAAGATTGTTGGACTTGGAAGACGAGTTCTTAGTGAACGAAGGAACCTTACCAAACTACTGGACGCGGGAACTAGAATGCGGATTACGATTGAATTTAAGCCTGGCCTACAAGTCGATCGGGAATCTCAAACAGGCGCTAGTGCACGCCAACAAGTATCTTACGTTGTTGGAAAAGTACGAGATGAAGGATAAACTACAGGCCGAATCTCAACATAACATTGGGATGCTGAATGAGATTTTAGAGCAGTATGATAACGCCATAAAAAATTATAAAGGTTATCTGAACCTTTGCAAGCGGTGTAACAATAAGAAGGGCGTGGCGCAGGCCTACGGTTGCCTAGGGAGTGTCTACACCACCCTTAAGAACTGGTCGTTGGCGATTTCATATCTTGAGCAGCAGATTACGATCGCCGAGAAACTGGAGGATAAACGTCTGCTCCGGTACGGTGTGGAGCAACTCGGTGACGCGTACTTAAAGAAGAAAGACTTTGACAAAGCCTTGAGCAAATATTTCGAACTTTTGAAACAGAGCACGAAAGTTGACATAAGAATGCACTGTACTGCTTTGTGCAAGATTGGCGAGACTTACCAAAAGCAGAAGAGATTTCAGTACAGTTTGTACTACTTTGATGAAGCTGTCTCCGTGGCTTCGGAACGAGATTTTGAGGACCTGCAGGTAATGGCTGAGTTCAAGCTCGCGTGCGTGCTGCAGTTGTCAACCCAGGTGAAGGAATTGGAACGCGGAAGGAAATATTTTGAGAAGCTTATACCGATCTTGGAAACAAAGATACAGCTGCATCGTGACGAGGATACGTTTTGTGCCAGTGAGTTGTACGAAGAACTGAGGCATTGTTATGACGGCGTACAGTCAGTTCTCAGTAAACTGGGCAACAAGGAGCAGGCGTTAGAGTTTGCGGAGTCCTACCGGCGTTATCGATTGCTCCATGGGAAAAGTCACACGCCGCTTGCAGTCCAGAGTGTCACAAGTGTGACAAGTTCGAACGGTCAGTCCGAGTCCTGGACCATGGAGAGGATTAACCGCGTCGTGATGCAGCAAAAGGCGACGGTCCTTTGTTACAGCATCCTTCACGACCTGCTTCTCCTCTGGGTCCTGCAGCCGGAAAAAGGCCTCGTTAGATACTACTCCACGCGGATGATGCCTGGACTAACCACGAGTGATCACATCGCATCAGTCCTCCCGGAGTTAACTCCGGAGTTAAACTATTCAGAGTTACAGGCAGGATGTGACAACCGCTCCCTCCCACTTCCTGACATCCATTTAACGATCACGCAGAATAAAAATGAGAAACTCTCCGTGCAGCACAAACGGGAGAAACTGAAGGCACAGTTTGAGACAGAAAACCCAGAGACGCCATCACCAAAAGAAGAAGTGGTGTTTACAAAACCTGCCGAGCGGAAGCTTTTTGATCTCCTTCTGGCACCGGTTGAGGATATTTTGAGCGAGACTGAAGGCGGCGATGTTATTGTCATTCCCGATAAAGAACTTTACGAATGTCCGTTCCATCTTTTGAAAGATTGGAACAACAAGTTGATGAAGGATCGATTCAACATCACGTACGCTCCGAGTTTGTATCTCATCGAGAGGGCCTCTTTGAACGAACTGGACCAACTGAAAGCCGAGGACGACCTGGAATTCTCACGTGCGCAAGCCAAGTATGGCGGCCTTGAGAAAGAACTTTGCCGTCCTTTCAGGAAAAATGTCGAGACTTCTCCGGATTCGGAAACATCCTCAATGAGCAAGGATGGGGATGAGAGCGGTGCCGTCAATCCTAAACGAACGTCGTACCCGCGACTCGCTCACATCACTCCCAAACCAGATTCGCCGCCGCCTGTAGAGACCCCGGCCAAGAAACTCGTCAAGAAGCAACAGGCGAAAAAGAATACGTTATCGCCAATAGCACACGCTTCGAGGAGTAAGACTGTGGCCGGTGTCAAGCCCCCCAGGGGTACGAAAGCCAAAGTTCACATGGGATGTCCTCCAAACATGCCAAAGATACTCGGGATGCACACGTTGAATTCCCTGACGACCCACACATCCACCGGAACTGACATCGTCTCCTCGACAGCGACGGTGACCGAGTTCCAACAAATCAGCGATCGTGATAGATTTGTGGTGATTGGTTGTCCTGCACTGCCTGAGAAGTAAGTAGAGTGGAACGTCTCTGTCAAGGACACCTTTGGACTGAATAAAAGGGTCCTTAATAGCTTGGTGTTAAAATAAACAGAAATGGCCAATTTGGGATGTGCTGTGATGTCCTTAATAAAGGTGATCCACCGACTTTACGACGAGTTTACGATCAGTTTGCGATTAATTAATGGCGGGTTTGCGACGAGTTAACGACGAAAAATGGATCAGCTACAATTTGTGTTCAAAATTTCGTTCACGACTAATTTCTGTTTACGACGAGATCAAACATGTTTGATTTGGTCGTAAACTCGTCATAAAGTAGGCTCTGTTGCAGGCAATTTGGCAAATCCACGTCCAGAATGACGTCACGTGATGCTTTGCCGTCTGAGGTCATAAACTACTGATGACTTTGAAATGGACGGATTCCATTGAGGACGTATTTTTTGGTGAATCAGCTTTAACGTCATGTCATTTTTCTCACGACAAGTTTGCAATTCGTTCCCGACTGCGTCATGAACTAATCGCAAACTGATCGTAACCTCATCATAAAATCGGTGGATCACCCGCATAATTGAGAGTTGTCTGTTTTGTAGAGGTACTGGCTAAGGGTGGTTCACTTATCTCGTTTACCAAATTTACGAATACCTATACTTCCAGGCTGCAACTGCATAAAACAGTTTGGCGTCCTCCTGGTGGGCTGGTGTCGGAACACACGGAGCTGCAGAGGGTCGCCTCCTATATGGAGGTCGAGCCAATCATGGAAGGGGAGGCAACGAAGGAACGATTCCTGAAGGAGTTAGCATCAGCTTCAGTCATGCATATTGGTTAGTTCCCTCTCCTTCCTTCAATTCCCTCTTCTTCTTCGTCTTGTATTACTAACAGATAGAAATACATGTATGGGGAAAGTGAATAAAAAAAACATGGTCTTGAATATTTTCAGTTGTTACATAAGGCCAAAAAAAATAAAGTATTTGTTTCTTGTCCGCGCACGCGTCATTCCCAGGCCCTCCGCATCGAAATTTTTTTTCTCACCAATTTCAAATTTCCCCACTTTGCTTACGCAGCGCCTTCTATACAATGCACAGAAATGCTTCATCACTTGAAATCATCTTTATTTTTCATGAAAGGGGCTGTTCACTTTCGGAACCATTTTCCCAACTAATTTTTCATTATGTTGCAGTTGTTTGATTTTCATGATAACTTCAGATATAATATTTTATAATGTGAACTACATAATCATGAAAGAAAAATGTGACATCAGCTTCATTTAATTAGGAAAACAAAGAGCATTTGCAAAATGTCCGAAATCAGCATGAAAACAGTGAAATTACTCCCCAATGTTACCCTAAGGGAACATAACCCCCTCCGCATATTTTATATTCCACTCTCCTTCCCCACTCTCTCTCCAGCTACATATGGTTGTGCCCACGAGGGGTCGCTAGTGATGTCGCCCAACCCCACCCATCAAGACAGTGGGCCACCACCAGAGGGAGCCTACCTCGTCACAAATGAAGAAATCCGTTCGACCAATTCTGCGGCTAAACTCGTTGTCATCAGCTCTGGTTGGAGTTCATATGAACGTAAATACAAGGAACGCCAGTTTCTCCTCCCAAGTGCTTTTATCATGGCAGGTACGATCGTCACTTTCACCTCTTCCGGATAAAGGATTGAATGCTATTGTGTTTTGTACAGGTCACCCATTCAATTACTGATCGTGCTGTATTGCTTAGCTCAGAGGCCAACTTGCCAACCACTTTGGCATAAAGGAACTCCTCCATGGCCGGTGGTTTAGGCCTTGCCATACACCGTCACCACAAACCAGTACTGAGTCGCTCTGAAGTTGGCAGGTTGAGACCAACGTTTTGTCAATTTCAGTACACTTAGGCGTACAGACAATTCTCAAATTGATGTAAACGAGAAAGATCTGCGCACTGGTGACTTCCCATTTTGCCAAATCCCATTTCGCCAAATCCCATTTTGCCAAATCCCATTTCGCCAAATCCCATTTTGCCAAATCCCATTTCGCCAAATTCCCATTTGGCCAAATTCCCAAATCGCCAAATTCCCATTTGGCCAAAATCCCATTTTGCCAAATTTCCAATTTGCCAAATTCCCATTTCGCCAAATTCCCGTTTCGCCAAATTCCCATTTCGCCAAATTCCCATTTCGCCAAATTCCCGTTTCGCCAAAAATTTACTTGACACCCCTGTGTTCTTTCAAAATGAATCGTTCCAAATATTAACAATTTTTGAAGCAGGTTCAGAAGTGTAACAAATTAAGCGAATGGTATTCATTCCAAAGACTGATGTTATTTTCAAGGTAAATTCTTCAACGATAACGATTGCTTTTAATTTCAATTTTCTTTTGTTCTTCTGATATGCCTTGGGTTACACTCCTCTTGCAGTGTTTGCTCCCTTCATATATCTGCACTGACATAAGCGCAGATATAGTCAAGGGAACAAACACTGCTAGAGTTGTGTAACTTTGGGTGTGGCACATTACACTCTTCCTTTTTGAAGGTGGAGACATAGGCCCCATCTGTTCCAAATCCTGAGTGAAACAGTTTGATAACCAAGGGCCTTATCCTAACCCTAACCCTCTATTTTGAAGTACTTTGCATTTGATCAGTTCATTAGATTAGGGGTTATAGCCTGAGTAACAAATTTGGCGAAATGGGAATTTGGCGAAACGGGAATTTGGCCAAATGGGAATTTGGCGAAATGGGAATTTGGCGAAATGGGAATTTGGCAAATTGGGAATTTGGCAAAATGGGATTTTGGCGAATTGGGATTTTGGCGAATTGGGAATTTGGCGAAATGGGATTTGGCGAAATGGAACTTTTTTTGGCGAATTGGGAATTTGGCGAAATGCAATTTGGCGAAATGGGAATGAACCCTGCGCACTTCCACCGAAATTGCAACCACAACCTCGGTCTGAAACTGAATGACGTGAAGCAGAGAACCCCACGAAAGTGACTTCGAAGACGTTGTGTCAGAGTCGACCATTGCTGAATCATTGCGTCACGTCAGCTGGTTTCAGATCGAGGTTGTGGTTGCGATTTCGGCGGAAGTGCGCAGATGTGCGCATTTGAGAATCGTCTATTGTCTGTCTTTTTGTAAAATCTGAGTACATTTCTTCGTTTCCCATCTTGTGCGACCTAATACCTGATTTGATGTGACGGTCAGGCCCGGATCCAACGGGGGCGCACCCGCCGCACTCCCCCCTTTCGGCCAAAAAATCTTTAAAATCGACCGTGAAATTCTGAAATTTGGAGCAAATCATTGAAATTCACCGCAGATTTCAATGTTTCTAGCACAGTGCGCCCCCTCTTTCTCGAAATCCTGGATCCGTCCCTGACGATAACATATAACTGGGTACTCTTTAGCTATACTCATTCATTCAGTAACTTTGGAGACCCACGTTCTGTCTGTTTCTTCCTTTAGGTGTCCAGTGCGTGCTCTATCTTCTCTGGCCCGTCACGGATGTTGCCCTGGAGAAGTTTTACTACCATTTTTATGGGACGTTACAGAAGGGGGCGATGGTTACAGCTGCCGTGAGGGATGCCATGGATGAAATGGCTCAGATGGAAGGGTATGTTGAGAGTGAGTTATTCAGTCGACTCACAAGAGGGCAGCAATGAAATACTGGTTTGTTTGTGAATAAATTATGTTTATGTGGTCCTCCTTCACACAGAGCCCAAAATCCCATCCCGACGATATCAGGACCAGAGGATCTTGATAAAACTTTGTGTGCAGTGTGACGTAGAAAGTAGGCACCAGAAGGTCCTGTGTGACGTAGGAAGCAGGTGCTAAGGTCTGGTGTGACGTAGGAAGCAACTGCTAAGGTCTGGTGTGACATAGGAAGCAAGTGCTAAGAGGTCCTGTGTGACAAAGGAAGCAGGCGCTAAGAGGTCCCAGGGTGTCTACACGTATAAAAAGTCTTTAAATAAATTTGGAACTTCCATTTTCAAGGCCTTAAAAAGTCTTAAATTTGAAAATTTTTGTAAGAAGGTCTTTAAAAGGTCTTAATTTTGACTTCAAGACAATTTTGGAAAAAAGTCATCGTGAATAACAGACATTGGGAAAAGATGAAAATAAGTCTCCCCCTTCACTGCCTGACATCAACCAGGGATCTGTTTTGGTACCGGTACTTCCTTTAGAAGAAATTTTGCCAATACTTGGTCTTAAAAGGTCTTAAATTTGGTGCTTCACGGGCTGTAGACACCCTGAGGTCCTGATACCCTCACGATGGAAAACCTCCTGCATAAACATTTTCTACTTCAGCTATGACAAGAAACACCAGTGGGGTCCGTTCATCCTGGTCGGAAAGGACGTCGCCGTGAACCTCAATTTCATCAAACACGCCATGCTGGACCAGACAGTCGATGACGCCGAGTCCAGTATCATCCGTCAGCTGAATAAGGACCCGCTCAATCCAGTTCCGCTGGTGCCGAGAGTGCCGGGACGTGACGAGAATATGCACACTCTACAGGTTATGTTCATGAGGTTGTTGTCTGCACACACGGAGCGGCCGGGGGTTTTACAGCGTCTTGTCAATGTGGTAAGAAAAGGAAGTTTTTCTTTTTCAGTGTCTGTTTTGACCAAACGAGGAGAGGCAGACGACATGTTCTCTCGAGTACTTCCCAAAGAAATTTCATTTGGTGGCAAATTTTTTGAACAAAATATTTTCCATTTTACTATAGCAAGAATGTTTCTTCTTTTAACTGTCAAAAATGCTCAATTCTGGCAGCAAAACTAAAAATTGCTGATTAGCCATGTCACGTCGTCACCATACTAAAATATGAGAAGAGTTTGTTTGTTTGTTTTGTGGGTGTGTTCACGATTTTCTCCAAGGCTGATGAACGGATCGCGCCCAAACTTGGTAGGCACATCCAGACAGACCTGGGAAGTGTCCTTACGGAACTCAAATTTTGATATGACTTACAGTTTTCAAAATATCAAGATATAAATGAAAATAACAATTCTGTTTAGTAGGCCTTTTGACATCATGACGTCACCGAGATTGCCGTCACGTCATCTGTGACGTCGGCAATGTCACATGCGACAGAATGACGTCATTACGCCATTCGAACGGGTATGATGTCATTATGTCGCCAAGCGCTTTAAATGATGTGACGCGTCTCGCATGAATTTCTTCTCATTTCCTTCCAGCTCGACAACGGCTTGAAACGACTGCACACGGAAGAAAACAAAGTGACGTCAGAACTCGCAGATGAAATAGAAAAAAGTCCAGCTGCTCTAGACCTGCTCAAGTTCCTTGGGTTCCATTTCCAACCCAAGGGTGCGAATCTCTCCAACCCGTATATCATCTACCCTCACTGGAATATTGATGAGTTATTGGTGCCGGCGTATGACGCTCTTCGCGCATTATCCGGTACGTGAAATCAGATCAACAAAGTTCATTTTTAGCTCACTCGTGAGCTATAGCCATCACGCGGTGTCCGTCGTCCGTCGTCGTCGTCGTCGTCGTCCGTTAGCAGGGCACGTTTTGTAACCGCTGGGGCTATTGATCTGAAACTTGGTACACATATACCCCTAGGTCAAATGACTTATGACACCCAATTTCGGTCCGATCTGATTCCTGGCTTGGCCACCAGGGGGGATAAACCGAAAACCTTTAAAGTGCAGTTTCGCCTTAACCGTTGATCGGATCATCACCAAATTTTTATGGT
>NMRB01004362.1:24017-35891 GCA_002633025.1 Notospermus geniculatus
CAGACACACAGAGACCAAGGTGGGGTCAGTCAGTACAGTGACCATGGTAACAGGTAGGCCTTAGCAATGACAGTCAGTTCTAGCAGTGTTCACCATGTTCACTGGTTGTGTGACTGTTATTAGGCCTAGGCCTGTGCTGATTGCTGTGTCAGGGGGATCTGATGATGTTGCCTTTTCCTTTGTTCGGACAGGTAGGACTAGGCTTGGGGTTTTTGACACCTTCTTGGCCTAGGCCTAGGCCCTAACATTAGTAGGCCTAGGCTAGGTCATGAACTCATAGGCCTACAACCATGATCAGTCAAAGACTTTGATGGGCCCAATCTAGGCCAAGGCCCTTGGCCTACCGGTAGGCCTAGGCCCCCCCAATACTACTATT
This sequence comes from Notospermus geniculatus, assembly GCA_002633025.1. Classification (NCBI taxonomy): domain Eukaryota; kingdom Metazoa; phylum Nemertea; class Pilidiophora; order Heteronemertea; family Lineidae; genus Notospermus; species Notospermus geniculatus. The sequence continues at coordinate 24,394 of NMRB01004362.1, forward strand.
TTGATGGCAATGCAGTTCAAATGCCTAGGCCTAGGCCTAGACTTGAACACGCAGTTGTCATCTGTTCTTCTGGGACATTAACCCTAACCAAGTTTCGGTCCGATTTGATTCTTAGCTTGGCCTCCAGGTGGCCAAAACCAAGTCCTGCAACTTGGGAATGACTCGACCCAGATGTTCGTTCATATGTGCCTCTCTCTGTCATTACACTATTATGTCAACGAGTGAGCACATGGTCCATGGACCATTTCATTTTATCAAATCAAATTTACCACCTAAAACTTCATAAAAATCAATTCAGTAGTTTCTGCATCAGACCCCCAAATGAGGAATGCGCCGTACTAGCACCACACGGCGTCGCTGCGAGCGTTGTGACCAAAATTTCTTTTTTCTGACGTTATTTCAGTTTACTTCTGACATGAAAATAACCCATTTGTTTTGGTCACCCGACGGTAAAACTTACATCATCTTATATTAGATGAAAATTTCTCTGATTTCATTGCTTTTTTCCTTAAAACGACAAAATGTGATACCGATAAATGCATTCGTTTTGTCTCATTATTCCTGTAGAAAATGTACAGGTCATTTTCTCATGACGCAACGTCAACACCTAAAATATTTTCGACGATGTCGCTAAGGTCACTTTGCTTGCAGCTCCAACCTGTTGGGATAAACAAAAAATCGCCCTCCTCATTGCTTCACAAAGTGTAGCCTCAGTATTAAGGCCCGTTTATACATGCAACTTTTCATATGCAACTTCATGCAACTTGTTGCATAAACCTGATGAGACCAAAAAGTTTCATAAAAGTTGCATGTGTAAACGGGCATGCAACTTGTTGCAACTCGATCACGCTGGATGTTGCATCGATTTTTCTATGTGTCAACCGTCCCAGGTAGTTTGCAACAAGTTGCAGGTTGCTGCAATTTGCAACTTGCTGCAATCTAGTGTAAACCGCCCTTTACAGCTTTGTTCAATAAACTTGTGTACATTTCAGATATCACGGAAGATGAATCGTGCAAATGTGCCTTCCTTGAATTCTTCCCGACGTCACAAGACAGTATCTCGTACATGGTTGACATGGTAAGTAATCAAATATTTCTAACAAAACTTTTAGTTCGTGTGACCCGCAGTGACAAGGCAGGCCTTTCCGTTTAACAAGGCGCGCTAAAAAGTGCATGCGCCTCGCAAACAATAGAAATTCTATTGTTTGCGAGGCGCATGCACATTTTAGCGCACCTTAAAAGGAAAGGCCTGCAAAGGAGAGTTTAGACTGGTTCCCGGTCCCAAAATAGCTCAGACGGAGAAAGGGACCAGTATTGGGCGGCCATTTTGTGGCAGAAAGCTGCCACAATATGACGTCACAGAGGATTCCCCTCAGTACTGAGAAACAGCTTACTTGCCTCACATCCCAAAATAGCTAACCAATCAACTGCGACGTTACAAATTCAAATTCAAAAAGAGCTAGCCAATCAACTACGTCGTTACATCAGGCATTACCGGTCCCTTATCCGTTAGCGATATTGGGACCGGGAACCAGTCTAAGGAGAGTTTTCCACAACATTTTCCTGGCAAACGGACTCTGTTTCAATCCTACTCGCCATGTTCAACCAATCTTCGCCTATCACTTCCAGTTGTGTATCACAAAACACGCCCAGGAGATCCAGCTGAAAGTTTCAGACCTATCCGTCAAGTGTTTGTGGAACAAACCTAAAGCTAAGACACTCCTGAAGACTATTGGCTTCAAACAGATCGGAATGTTGCTCAACTTCAACAGGATTCCTTTCAACAGGTAGATAATATCAACAACAAATTCTCTGCAGCTGTATAAAAGGAGCCATAGTGGTGTAGTGGTTCAGGCCTTCAACTAAGCGGTCAGAGGGTCCCAGGTTCAAATCCCACTGGGCGTGAGACTTTGGGCAAGTCTCTTTGCCTTATGGCCTCTCTCCACCCAGGTGTATAAATGGGTACCGGTCGGAAATGCTCAGATTGTAGCGCTGAATGAGCAGCTCATCTGAGTTCTACTGAACAGTTTCAGGATAGACTGGGGTAAAGTCGGATGACACCTCTGAGTTTGTTTCTCATCGTGTGGTTTTTGCTTCCAGGAAACTCCTAAACGGCCTCCTGCAATTCCTCCTGTCTGTATCATGCTACAAGAGCTCGGTCCTCATGCATAAACTGGACGTGACTCTCCTCGGGACAAGACTAACAAACGTACCGTCGATCACGACCAGCACCAAGATCCCTTCATTGTCTCCGCTCATCCTCCCGAGAAACCAGGTGACTAGTCTTCATGACGTCTTTTCTTGGTTTCATCAGCTTTGCAGCTAAAAACAGGAATTTCGAAGTCAGATTTACTGAAAATATCTCAAGCTATCTCAGGAGCTTGAGATGCCCTCTTCCTTACTCTCCAGGGCCAATAATGATATGGCTTCGGCCCTGGTGGAAAAATCTTATACAAATACAAGGCGAGTCAAAAAAATCTTCCTCCAACTTTCTTGGCCTGCCATACAAAGTTTATGACAGGGACTGAAACTGGTACGGAAACAGGTACTGTCGAAGCTTTGATGCTTGTGGTCAGTGGGCCTTTTCCCTGATCAGTTATGGGAAGTGACTGATTACGGTAAATGTGTTGAACACCACAGCTTTAAAAAAGTATCCACTTTGTCAAGTAATTTCTTTCTTGTTAGTCATTTGACTTGTGCATTTCTGGTCACCGTGGAGCAATGGACTCTGGTAACCATATGCATGGTCACACATAGATGATTTTTACACACGACTTAGTAAACATCCATAGGAAAAGGATGGTGCCATTTATGTTTCAGTACCTGTCATAAACTTTGTATGGCAGACCAAGAAAGTTGGAGGGAAATTTTTTTTTTACTCATCCTGTACTAAGAGAGAGGATAACTTCTGTATGAATGTTGGGTTCGCTTGTTTCAGCTGTGTATGAGTAAACCATGGATGACGCACGTCGAGGCGTCAGACGAGATGGATGAGAAGATAAACCTTGCTAAGCTGCGTCGCTCACTGGATGCTGACTACACCAGTCATGCAACAAGGGCAAAGGTGTGGCAGCAGAATACACTCGTAGGACAGGTAAGGGCCTATGCTGTGTTCTCCCTGTCCGTTTAACCAAAGTGGCTTTTACTCCATGCTTCTTGTTTGATAAAACATGTGGGGCCGTTTTTACGACGCGTATTTACGAGTCAAGCGTTTAGCCGCGTGTGGTCTCGGCAGACACGCGTGGTTAATCGTTCAATTTCAGAACAAAGGAATTCGCTAAACAGTGGTAGGGGGTTGAACGTTGTTTTCCGTGCGTTTAACCATTCCAACAGCCTTGCATTCAGTTGTTCTGCAGTATGGACGTGCTTGATATCTTCAGGACTTGCTCACAAGGGGAAGATGATATTTAGCAGAGGAGTGACGATCTTATGTCAAATTAGTTTTCAACATGCGCCAGAGTTCCTTATAGTCAGTTCCTTATAGTACACGATTTTCGTTTTCCTTTATCACTTGTGCTCTTTCCTACACAGCCAATATTAGCGCTGTGTGCTCATCTTCACTGAAATTATCATGCCGTTTCTTGTCTGACATCATGCATGGAATAGTGCGCTATTGTTTACTGGCCCTATACACGTAATTTCACATTCGACAACCCTCGCCAGGCCTGAATTATTCAAACAACGCAACTTGATCTGGTCACCGCATGATTACTAAATGATCAATCGCGTGTGTACGGATAAACGAGTGATCATTTCTTCGTAACTACATGTATGCACTTAAACCCACGGTTGTGCGTCCGCGGACGAGTCCTATTTAGCCACGCGATTTGACCACGCATGGTCAAGAGAAAAATGATGCTTCGTAAATACTAAATACGGCCCATGATGTTTTGGGTTACTTTTCAAAGATTTCATCTTCTTTGGAAGTTATTGAAATCACGACTGCAGATGGAAGGGCTAAGACATCAATTCTTGTAAAAATACTCGAAGTTTGACATATACATCCTCTTCCCTATCATATTTTTCAGGCCCAAGAAAGTCTTGACAAATTCGGTGAAGTTCCACCGCGTCCATCGAAAGTAAAGGTGATACCAGGAGAGTCAACATCACAGCCGTCCGTCCCGGTCGAAAAGAAACCCGTCCTAACCATCGTACAGACAGACGACAGACGAGACTACGCACATTACGTCATGCTGCAGCGATTAGAAAACATTGGACTGCGACATAAAGATGCTACAAAGAAGGCCTATCTTCCGTATATACCTAACAAGTAGATTTCTGGTTGTGTTAGTTTTAAAGCAGGAAATTAAAAAGACTTGTCTGTGATAACGTTGAAATTAAAAGACTGTTGTCTGTGAAAACGTTGAAATTAAAAGATTGTTGTCTGTGATAACGTTGAAATTAAAAAGACTTTTGTGTGTGATCACGTTGACTTTCATGAGGTCTGAATTCACATACCGATAGGCCGTTCTCAAATTGACGTAAACGACAAAGGTCTGTGCATTTCCACTGAAATCGCAACCACAACCTCGGTCTGAAACTGAATGACATGACGCAGACAACTGGTGCAGATCCGAGGGGGGCGCACTCGGCGCACACACCCTTTCGGCCAAAAAATCTGTAAAATCGACCGTGAAATTCTGAAATTTGGAGCAAATCATTGAAATTCACCACAGATTTTAATGTTTCTAGCGCAGTGCGCCCCTCTTTTCCAAAATCGTGGATCCGTCCCTGGACAACCCCGGANCTAACACGACAGCGTTCGATTACTTTTGCACGCCGATGTACACTGATGTATGCAAGGGCTGTGTGCATCTCATGATCGGAAGTGACATCCTGCTTTGCATCCTGGGAAGGTTACACGAGAAGCCCACCTCGGCGAGTAGGGCTAGTCGCGCCTGATCCGAGCAAGCCCCGATGACGCAGTTCCGGTGTAAACGAATGCTGTAGAGCCTGTTCCGAGCTAGCTCGTGGAAGTAAACGAATGCGGTACTATTCTGCTGTGCTTGCCATATTGGGAGACTTTACTGCCATCCGAGGCCGCCACCAGTTAGCGGTCCTAGAACGTCACAAAATTTGACATCGCAGAGAAAAAGTGCACGCCACTACGTCATCCATAATGATGTGGAGGCCAAGGCTTACGTCTGTGACATCAAATTTTGTGACGTTCTAGGACCGCTAACAGGCAGTCTCTAACGGCAGGAAAGTCTCCATTGAAGTGCCTCTATCATCTATGACATTTTCAAACAAGTTTTCAGAAAAAGTTGTCTGTTTCACTGATTTTCTAAACCATTTCCTGTGATAGGTACACTTTTGTACTGTGTGTTGTGAGATTTGTATACATTTTATAGGTACATCGCCGTCCGGTTTTTCATAGATAGTGTATACTGTTAAGAAACCATGAATATGCCTTGAATACACTTGTTTTACTCTGCAAACTAAATGGTTTATCTCTTTTATCACATTCTTTCATCACATCACATTCTGTGATGTTACTGTAAACCGTGAAATTTTCGCGTGCGTTTTATTTTCGCGATTTTTGCGCTCGAGGGTCAAAACGCGAACATAAATCGCTTGAAAATCATTGGTTCTTGAGGTTTTATGAAGCTGAACGGTTCCAATCGCGAAAAATTATTCTTCATGAATTCGTAGACCCCAAAAATCGCGAACATTTAGCGCCGCGAAAATTTCACAGTTTACAGTATATTTATGCTGTTATACCATAAAGGAATCCGATCTGATTCCAGTATGGTGAAGGGGATTCCAGTATGGTGAAGGGGATTCCAGTATGGTGAAGGGATAAGCAAAGCTTGAAATTCTCGTGACGCCTCTTAGGGCTGGAAAAGTCTAAGGGCTGCGAGACGACGTGTCTTGATGCCATGTTCCCGGAACGCATCGCGGCTAATCTGCAAAGCAATCTGATGTCAAACGTGGAACACCGCTGTGAAAATGGTTGTGTAAAAGATTTTTCCAGAATGACGAAAAATGGCCTGTGCTCCACGACTAAGGCACGTTCGAGGCTGCAACGCATAGGGAACGATGAAGACCGTAAAAACTGAAGTGTCAGACGTGGAATTAAATAAGCAGAGCGTGCATTTATTATTTTTGGGCATAATTTAAGTTTGGTGTATTCGTCGGACTACACCGCCGCCTGGTTGCTGACTCAAGCCGAGCGACGTTGCCCCTATTACGCTTTCTGCACATGCGTATCTTCCCCAAAATGCGAACCCGAGTAGGTTCGAACGAACCACGACTCAGAGCGTGCATCACACACCCCCGAACCATGGAGAGGTACACCCCTCCATGGTTCGGGTCTCCACATCCCATCATTCTATTCATCGTTTCCACGACGTGACTCCGACAGTGTCTGCCATTGCTGACGTCGCCGTAATGACGCAAAGCTGGTAGGCAAAATGCATTGCTGATGATGCAGAGCCGGTGGGCAAAACGCATGACGCAACAGAACGATGTTGGCCTGGGCCTACGTCATGGAAACGATGAATACCAAAAGACAGTCATCGACGTTACAATTAATCCACACATCATAGGCCTACTCATATCTCAAGCCCAGAGGCCTAAACCAACAATGACTGGTTCCGATTACTCTGGGTACGAGATTGAAATAATCAACAAAGTATGTGTTACAAATATTGTAAACTTTTATTCTGGGGAAGAAGAAGTGATCCATCTCTATCACACCATGGAGGCGGGGAATGTGCGAGGTGGGAGTGGCAACTGACGGGAATCTAACCCATGGCCTCTCAGCCACAACTCTGATGCAGAATCGCTGTGCCACCACACTCCCCGGCCTCACTGACTGGCTTTACCCAGGGTTATATCTAGGCCATTTTAGAGAGGCACTGCACCGTGCCCCTAAAAGGGGGTGCCGCTGTGCCCCTTTTTAACCACCTGGGCGCCATGCCCCTAAAAAAAAATTTTTAGGTCTCGGGGTCCCCCAAACCCTTTGTCATGGTCCCTTTTGGTCATATCACCTGCGAAACTCGCTTAAATTGGCTGTTTACTGGAGTTATAGAGACCTTTTTAACTGACAAGCTTCTCACATTCCGTTAGTATAAGTAGAAATGTCGCGAATGAAAAGTGCCCTTTTCAATTTTGAAGTGCCCTTTTCGCAAAGTTTGCACCGTGCCCATCTGGAACCCTAGATATAACCTTTTTACCATTGATGAAGCATGAGGAGAGAGGGAGATATTTGATGAAGATCTTGTGACAGAATCCTACTTGTACAAACACAGTTTATGTACAAAATTTACAGAAATCCTGATGATGAAATCAAACTTGATGTTCTGAAAATCTTACACGGACAGAGGGCAATTCTCCTTCAATGGTGCATACAGAATCTCATCAAATCCCTCAACAGACTATCCAAATGATTTTCTGATTTCTTATGTTGTCGGTACCGGTAATACAGGATATTCCTCCAAAAGAGTGCAGCACCTGACGGGGTCAGCGTCATGACGTCCCGCACGTCATTTCATGATGTCTTGAGGCGAGACGAAAAAAAATCAGATTGTGTCACGACGTCATGATCACTGAAACAACGGGATTTTTTTTCGAGTCGCGTCCTGGCGTTCAGAAATGACGTGCAGGACGTCATGACGCTGTCCCGTCAGGTGCTGCACTCTTTTGGAGTGATAGAGTCTATTAAAACAAACAATGTGAATGATAGAAATTGTTATCAACTGCAAACAACATGGACGGATACGTGACCAGGACATCATAAAATATTCCATCGCAAGTAAGATAAACTTACATATCACAGATACAATAATTCTTAAAGGTGCTACTCCACGAGACAGTTTTCACTGTTAGGAGTTGCTGTCTGAGAGAAATTAGGGATGTTTCGCAAGCGCCCGGTTAGGCCATACGACAACGTTTATCTATTGTTTGGGTACACCCACACAATAGATAAACGTCGTCGTAGGGCCTAACCGGGCGCTTGCGAAACATCCCTAGTCTCTCATGGATACTCGACAGTTACTTCTGAGAGTGCAGAAATATTTTTGGAAGTTTGTCTCGGAAGTTACTGCTGTGAAGTGGACGGATTATTGAAAGATTATGTCATATAGTAACAAATGACACGCGGCAGACTTTTTAATTTGAAGTGGATAGACGTTTGACATTTCTGTCTCGAGTTGGCTGACAGAAAGTGTCAACATAATCTGTCTAGTGGAGAAGTGCCTCAAGTCAAATCATTCACTACGTTCTGGTTCCTGAATGTTTCTGGCAAATGGACCTAAAATGACTTGTGCATTGAAGAGAAGAGAAAATTTCCAGGAAACTACTCAAAACAAGGACGGATTTTCAATTGAAAATGGACTTCCATCATTCACTTTCATAAATGAGTAATTGCAGGTGACAAGTCATAGGATGAATCTCGATTATCCCTTTATTAACATATTTGAATTAGTGATTAAAAGAGAAAAAAATCCACAGTGACATCCAAAATTGAGACAGATGATGTTGTACCATCTACGGAACCTTCGTCAATTTCTTGGTCGTTTTCATTTTATCTTGATGTAACTCTTGGATGATGGCTTCTTGGGTTTTCCGTGGGACTTTACTCAGAAGCTGGTCGGCGTAGAATAATGCCTGAAGATAATGATAATGTTGTAGTACACAAAATCTTACCCAGCAAAGAGCATGAAATAACGACAGGTTTCAAAGGTGAAAGACTTATGCCCAGTGGTTCAGGTGTGGCTCACGTGAGCCTGGCTTAAGCAGGGTTCATTGGCGCACGGATCCGGTCCGTTTTCAGTCTGTTTACCCCTAGTTTTCCGGATACGACAATGCATGTGCCAATGAACCCTGCTTTATTCCTCAAACTCGAGTTCACGTAAGTCGCGCTTATGTCTGGTCATAAGAACAGCTTAATCAATTCCAAGTTTATTGCACAACCTGAACTAAACTTGGGATTACCTAAGCGTGGCTTGTTACCCTGCTTGTTAATGATTTCCTATACAATTTGCTTGATGTCTGCCCGGTTGCTCAGGTGTGGCTTACGTGAGCTGATCCAATGCTTCTGCCATCTTTAAAGTCTGGGCATTGGCCTACAATGTGTAGGCCTACCATTGTAAGCCGTGCTTATAACCACCCCATTGCCAGGTTTATTATAAGAAAGGCTTAAGCTTGGCTTGTGTTTGAAGCCCAACCTGCACAACGCGCTGTGAAATATAAGTCTCTCAAGCCATGCTTATGTCAGGATCGACCCAACTCTGTCTTAAGCCAAGGCTGAACAACCGGGCATGTGAAATATAAGTCTGGCTTAAGCCACGCTTATGTCGGAATCGACCCAGCTTTGGCTTAAGCCAAGGCTGCACAACCGGGCAATAGCTTCCTACTTGACTCGGACTCTCGCATAAGCATCAATCGCCAGCACCAGCAAAGAAAGGCATGCTAGAGTTTTTGCCATGATTGTGCCCAATGTAAAATGCCCCTCACCATGAACGCTGGCTCAAGTACCGGTATTACTATATTCCCACACAACAAAAATTCACCCCCATGCTCACCTTAGGTGCGCTGACTGTCTGAATCCCGACTGACTTCATGGGGACTTTCTTGAGTGCACCCATCCTCGTGGTCGACGATAATTCCCTCATCTTGTCGTAACTCGTCGGGATATGCTGATCAGGTCGAGGGATCAGACCGAGGTCCCCGAGCTGGTAGTGCGGGAGTGTACCACTGGATTTTCTTACAATAGGAGACAGAGGCTGTTCCCTGAAAAAAGTGACAGTTTATGAGACGTGATCCCCTACATCAAAGAAAATTCACGCGATAAATAAAGAAATAGTGCAATAAAATGGAAAGATTGAGTCCAATGTCAAATCTAACACAACCTTAAGGTAATCCATTGGAATGCCAGCTCTAAAACAACAGCACTTACAGGGCCGTAGGAACAGGGGGGGCAGCTAACCCCCCCCTCCCCGCCCAACATCTGGCTTGTCAAAAATAAAAATTTGTCAGGCTCAGCATTTGACTGCCTTTAGTCCCAAAAAGCACGAGTCCAATAAGCCAATGAACCACACTCACTTGGCAAGAGTGTCCAATTTTGCTCTCAAATCATTGAAATTCACCGCGGATTTCAATGTTTCTAGCACAGTTTGCCCCCTCTTTGCGAAATCGTGGATCCGCCCCTGTTACTTACCCTCTCCTAATGCCCTTCCCACTGCCCGGTATCGAGCTCCTCTTGAGTTTGACGTCATACTGCCTGCCGAGATCACCAGGGGTGGGTCCCACCCCGAGGGCAGCAGCGCTGTTCATAATGACGAGGAGATTCTCCAGCATACTATCTCGTTTCTCAACTCGCTCGAAGTCAGCCTCTTCATCTGGTCCAGTCGACTAAATATAGGAAACATGAGGTAAGGAAAATCTGAATTGTGACGAGGCTACTCATCCTAGAAAATCTGAATTGTGCAGGGAAATCTGCTCCTGTAGTTTTTCAAATGACAAGAAAGGGGCCATTTAGTAAGCACCAAAACCCCGCTTTTTGGACCCCCCTCCCCCGGTACACACTTGTACACATTGGTATCAACCCCCCTTTTTGTACGTACACACTGTGACTTCTCCCATTGAGGTAGTAGGACTAGAATCCTGTTATTCGGTGGGGTTTAACCCCTTAACTGTGTAATTTTTTTAGTTCTGATTTTTCTTTCTTCAAAAAAAGCATTTGACACACAAGGTTCAAGATGTGATATAACGTCCTACGCACTGTGACGCGCCATTTCCTTGCAAGGCGTACTATTACACCCTACGCAAGCTACAATCCTCGGGTGTTTTCGGGGATTCCCCAGATTTTGTAATGACCTAAAATGACGTCCTACCCAGTTAAGGGGTTAACCCCCTGACGTGCCTGAGTATTGGCCAATGCCAACTGAACTTGAACCTTATTAACGATAACATGTGACTGCTGATGTGTGTATTACATGTACTTCATAGATGGCACTCGTGCGCTCAACGCGATCGTTAGTTCAGCGCTCCGGTGTCGGTGATCAGTAGAACATTTGGGTGCGTACGTACACTTCAGGTTTGACCCCCCTCCCCCTGTAGTGTACGCATGCTGTATGCATTGGTATCAACCACCCTCCCCCTCGGTGCGTATGTACTAAATGGACAGCCCCAAATTTTACTCACCGACAATGCCTGCTTTAAAGCCGTGGCACAATCTGAAAGCACCCGTTCTAGTTTCAGTTTATTTTTATTCGTCTCCCCGAGTTGATTACGGAGGCCCTCAACCATATTTTCAAAGTTCTCGTTATCCTTAGCGAGCTGGTCGATCTCCTCTCTGAAAGCAATGGACACATAATCCTAAGAATTTATCAGTTTCTTCTGTAAAAAAGAATATTAATTCAAGACTGCAAGTGACACTATAAGTGTGGCGGTCTAGGAAAACCTGTCAGATGTCGCTGGATGATCAACAAGGGCTGTCGGATAGCCTGTACATTAATCTGCCTCTGTTTACCTGTTACGTATACATTTCAGCA
>NMRB01004363.1:0-18291 GCA_002633025.1 Notospermus geniculatus
CAAGGCCTAACTGTAAACTGATGAAAGCATCAAAGGAAGCCGCCACACTGAAGGCCCAGGCCAAAAAATAAACTTGGCCGATGTATTACAGACATCAGTGGCCGCGAGATAGTAGTGTACGTGATATGAGAGCATCATCATTTGTTTCACCGAAATGCACCTATGATTGGAGAAATTTTAATCTGACCATATTACTCCAAGCCGCTGGAAACATGACATGCCTCTTGGTGTATGCTTGGAGGAATTATTCTGACACTATTAATCCAAGCTGAAAACGTGGCATGCCCCTTAGTGTATGCTTGGGAGAATTTTACTGACACTCGCTCCAAACGGAAAACATGACATGCCTCTTAGTATATGCTGCTGCTGGGTATTGCTGTGTACCTAAAGTATAGGATACAGAGTCTAACATGTCTAAGGTGTTAACTGGTGAAGCGTGGTAACACCTCTACGTTCTCAAAAATCCACGGTACAACTAAATACAAAGACCACGGATAACTCCAACACAGTATCGAAGTAACACAGAATTAGAATAGAATCATTGGTGTCATTAAACGATTATTAATTATTCTTAATAATAAGTCTCGGCTGGGGTGGATGAATTAACCTTCAGCACACTAAAAACGTTGGAGTCCATTCAGGAGTAGATAATTCGTTAGCCACATCAGAGATCAAAAATTGAGATGCATGGAGCACTTCACAAAGCATTCCTCAGATTTCTAACAAGAATCAGTAGATTTTCTTAAGACTCAAATTGAAATCCCCTGGAATGAAAAGCAAAAAACACCCAGAGACATTATGGTACCGACATACTACCGCACAGCCACGGACAAAACTTTCCTTTGTCGTGCTGGATCACGGCCGTAGGCCCTACCTCTTGGCTCTGCGGTTGTGCAACATGCCAAGCAGATATCCAATACATGCAGGCCTAATGTGCATTAATTCCCTTTCCCACCTCGCCTTCCATTTCCGTCGTGGTATGGTTGGAAGATTGGATCTAATTTGGCCTTTGGTGTGATAGGAGAAGTTTGCCATTCTTTCTTTCTTTGAGAAGAGATAATAATCTTGAGAAGAGATAATACTTTTATTTTCTCGTATGATATACATGTAAACGACGTCTGCGGGACGTCTGATGATGTTGCGTGGCGTCTATACCATACCACGGCAGATTTCTAGGGCTGCCGGTATTTTAATGTCCTTATCTGTTCAGTGTGGTAATTTTAAATTCACCCATGAAGACATTTACATGTACATGTACCGTATACACACACTTCATAGTCAATCTAGAGGTTGAATGGAACTGAGAATTTTACACAATAAAAAGTGTTCAGATGAAAATTTTCAAAAAATGAGCTTGACCTATTCATTCAAACATTTATCTCCGGTCCGGGGGTGCAAACATAGTTCAGTCCTTCTTTTGAATGAGCGACAACATCATCCTCATCATTTCTTGATCTTTCTCCAGCCTGGCCTCTCTTTCTCGCCTCTCCAAGTCAAAGCGCTGTCTGTCAAACTCTAGCTTGTCCTGGAGATAGTTTATGTAAGCATCCGAGTTATTGGAGCGCCTCTTCTTAGGAGTACATGCATTGACCTCAGCACCTGGAAAAATAACACACGGCATAACGCATAAGAAACACACAAATCAGGGATAACTCTCCGTGACCCTTTCCACGTCCCCCCCCCCCTACCCTATATATTCATTTCATACCTCTCTGTTCATCATCCTCTCCATGCTTCTTTTTGTTTTTCAGCCTCTCCATTGCTGCCTTCCGGATATCTTTTCCCTGTTCCTCTTTTTTCTTTTCATTTTCTTTATCAAAATCGTTATTGGCATCGATGAGCTGCACTGCCTTTTTCTCCTCATCGAGGACTGCCATCTCTGTCAGGAGCTGCTGTCGCTCACTATACTCCTCAAATCTGTTCCTGAACTGAAGCAAATGGGCAACATATCAAACTGTGATCATGGTGATGGTGATGCACATGTTCTGAATGCAATTTGGACAGACACAAAAAAAATAAATAAATTTGAATTTCCTTCATGAGGTGATGTCATAAAACTTACGCTCTTAGTGCAGCCATTTCCCCTTTCCGGTGGGCCTCCTGTAGGGCCTTCAACCGATCCTTACAAGCCCGCATTGTAACAAAACCGCCTGGTCGGCTTTTTTGATGGCTTCATTTAGTCCAAGGTGGACCCGGTCCCAAGATGCTTTGTCGGTGGGATTCAGTGCCACAACCTCCCTAAGGAGGAGGATATCAAGGGCAGGGGTGAATCTCACGGTTTTAGCCACTTGTTCCATTCTGAAAAGGAAAAAAAGAAATAGGGGCCTACATGTGTAATTCTGGTTTAAATGCATTCCCAAATCAGCTAGGCCTAGTAAAAGATGTAGGCCTATCCATTTGTTTGAACTAGGCCTAGGGCTAGGCCTTTATCATGTCATGTTGTAGGGCTTGGATGCCTAGGCCCTAGGCCTAGGTAGTAAGACAGTCATCTCATTATGGGCTAGGCCTAGTATATCATCAAACTCAAATCAAAGGGCCAAGGCCTAGCCTATATGTAGGCGGGCGGGGGGGGACTTGGACTGTTTTAGGCAGGGCCAGGAGGGGCCTACCGGGTAGGCTAGGCCTAGCCTGAGGTCATGGAGGTGCTAGACTAGGCCTAGCATATAGCCTAGCAGGTCTAGCCTAGCCTATGGTAGGCCTAGCCTAGGCCTGCGGCTACGGTAGGCCTAGCCTAGGCCTAGGCCTACGCCTCCTGTCCTGTCATATGATGCTGTGAGTGTGACCGATTGATTGATTTGATTCACGACACATGTTCATGTTCATCATGTGCCTGTTCGTCGTGTTCATGTTCATGAAATGTTCACAACACAGGCCTAGGCCTGCGTACCGTAGGCCATGCCTACCTAGGCCTGCTACCGGTAGCAATGCAATGCTGCCACAGGCCAAACGTGACATGCATGGCGTGAGTGGTGCACGAGCAGAGAGAGGCAGGGCGGAGTGCGCGGCGATTTATCATGATTTTTGACTCCCATGTTCAAAAGCCAAATTGGCCTTCAAAATAAACCCATCAAATTAATTCTTGTACATAAATCGAATCAGGAGAACTCCTACTACTCAGATTCTTCAAATGTCACGCATGGTCTCCCAAATTATGAGCAGTTTGATGCATTTTATGTAACCGTAACTCACTTACGTGTAGCAGCGCTGCTGTCCGTAAAAACAACACGGTTACGATTAGTGCGTCTGCACACGACGTCACAAGTGCGCAAGAAACCATGACGTCATAATCACTATTCGTCGTCGTCGCACTAACCGTGCGTCATCGAAACCAGCCTATTGTATCCTGATCTCCATCAATGTGTTTGATCTCTATCAACGTAATCTTGATCTCTAAACTGAAAGATGTAGTCAAGCTATGGAAACAGGCCAGGGAGAAAATCACTGCTGAAGATTGGCAAGCCGAGGTATGTACTTACAATGTACTTACATTTTCATGCTACTTAAAAGGCTCAAAGGTTCATGCATTTCAAACATGTATTATTAAGCAGTGTTTCTATAAACCTATATCTGCTATGATTTTAGTGTGAATTTCGTCTTATGAAACGGGTCAAGTCAGTTATGCCACATTAAGCTCGGGTACGCGCGTGACGGAAATCTTCCTCTTCCATCCAGATCCACTCAATTCCCTAATACTCACTTCCATGAGAATAGTGGGGGCCTAGCCTACTTTTGTTTGGGCCTCGATCTAGGCCTAGCCCTATGCCCAGGCCTGTCCCTGTTGTTAACTAGTATCCATCTGAACTCAAAGACCTCTTCACAGCACGTACACCACAAGCACGAAACTTCAGAGACAACATCCGCAGCTACAATAGTTCTATGGCATTCGCTTCGTTCGGAGCAAACATTGTGTACCCACCAGGCCATGGCCCTTACGCCTTCAGACTTCATGGACAAGTGTACCACAGATCTGGCGCACTTAACGCTCCGCAAGGTACCACCCCATCCTTCAGCCAACTATACATTTTAGACGCAGGCCAAGCTTTACAAGCCAGGATGCAGCAACCTGCGAATCAACATTGTCTTCCAGATGTCATGTCGCTTCTCCAAACGGTCCTCCAACGAACCAACCCTTATGCCGCCGCCTACAAGCACATGAAAGAAGTCGAGACCGAACAACTTCACCTGGCACAACAGAATGGTACACCACCCCCTACTGTAACCATGCACATCATGAGAGGCAGTGACCAACGCCGATATAATGACCCGAAACATGATGAGATAGCAGTTGTCTTTTCAACACCAGATGGCGCACCTCCCCATAACAGGGACATCGTTGTGCATCCAAAAGATCAGCGACCCCAGCAGATCAGTCACCTGTCATCCAACATCGACCCCATGGTTTACCCCATCTTCTTTCCATTCGGAGAATTAGGTTGGCAGTACGACATGCAACACGATGAACAGTACAGGTCAGCCAAAAGACAAAACATAACCTGCCTGCAGTATTACGCCCATCGCCTATCAGTCAGACCATCATTCTGCCCCATTTTCTACGGAGGCAAACTTTTCCAGCAATATGTTGTGGACGCATATATTCGTGTCGAAGCCACCAGACTCCAATACATACGCACAAAGCAGAATGATTTACGCGTTGAACTCTATCAAGGCCTCATGGACCACACCAGTACTCAAACTGAAATGCACGGTCTCCAACCCGGCAAAATCGTCGTCCTACCATCTTCCTTTCAAGGATCTCCACGTGCTATGCAGCAAAATTATGAAGATGCCATGGCCATTGTTGCTAAGTACGGAAAACCCGACTTATTCCTCACATTCACGTGCAATCCAAGGTGCCAAGATGTACAAAAAGCCCTCCTTCCCGGCCAACAACCACAAGATCGACCAGACATTGTCGCCAGAGTGTTTCAACAGCACCTACGAGAACTCATGAACGATATAACAAAGAAACACGTACTCGGTAAACCAATCGCCCACATCCATGTTATTGAGTTCCAAAAACGAGGTCTCCCGCACTGTCATTTACTCATCATCTTAGCAGACAACAGCAAATTACGAGAACCAGGCGACATCGACACCATCATATCAGCCGAAATACCAGATCAAACAGAACATCCCGAGTTGTACGAGGTCATAAAGACAACAATGGTCCACGGTCCATGTGGAATCCTCAACAAACGAGCACCATGCATGGCAGATGACAAATGCACCAAGGACTATCCGAAGGAATTCCGAGAAACAACAGCACTCGCAATCGACGGTTATCCACTTTATCAAAGATCAGACAACGGTCGCACAATCACTGTTGGCCAACACCAAATAGACAACCGATGGATTGTACCGTACAACCCCTACCTATCGCTGAAGTACCAAGCCCATATCAACCTAGAGGCTTAGAAGCGTTTAATGAATATGGCCCCAGCACTTCCATCAAGAGTGTCAAATACTTATTCAAGTACGTTTACAAAGGCCACGACTGTGCCAACATTCAAGTCACAGAAACCAATCAACTCCATCATGACGAGATCGCAACCTTCATTGATGCCAGATACATCAGTGCACCAGAGGCGTATTGCAATCATCAGGCTCGCCCTCCATCTACCCAGCCAACACCCTGTGTACTTCACCCCAGGAAACCACATTGCTGCAGAAGAAGCCTCCACAACCAAGAACACGATGCTCACAGCATTTTTTAAACTCAATTCGCAGCAACCCACTGGCCTCTGCTATCATCAAATGCCAAACCACTATGTCTACAATAAATCAACCCAAACCTGGAAGCCAAGACAACGTGGGCTGAAACTACGATAGGCCGCATGTATTCCGTCAGCCCCAAAGACATGGAACGATATTGTCTGCGTCTCCTCCTCTTACAGGTCCCCAGCCCCACTTCGTATGTACACCTACGAACAGTTGACAACGAAGTCACACAAACATTCAAGGAAGCATGTATACGTAGACACCTCCTCATCGATGACACCGAATGGGATAACGCCCTCTCTCAGGCAGCTCAACTCCAAATGCCACAACAGCTGCGGTCCCTATTCACCACTATAGGTTGGCCCGACAGGCAAACACGATAATGCGATAAACGGTAACAAATCATCAAAATTTCACAATTTATTCTACTCGGATGATAACAAGAATCAATAGGCTTCTGTGTAATATTGATGTCTACAACTCTTCGCGATTTTGCAGCGATACATGGCATATTTTATTAGATAATTTGCGGAATGGGCAGGATTGGATGGAGAGAGATCGAGAGAAACTCAGTGAAAACAAGGAAGACCGCCCCATTTGGGTGGGGCGGTCTTAATTACACAGATGTATCAAGACACCCTCTACAACATGTATGAATAAACCTATGTATATTCCTCGTAATTGGCCGATCTGTGTGCCGGAAAAGGTGGTTTGTATAGTGTATTGAATGGAATATCCCGTGCTTTTCTACTGTTGCATCCACAGACATTGGTGCTGGCAAAGTAGACGAGTTCCCTGCAGCGTGACTGATAATTTATGCATAATTTGAGACATTCCATTGCTGACCGGGCAGATTGATATTTTGTGATGTTAGAAATCTTGTGATTGGTTCTGTAGAAAAGTGATCCAACTGAAAATAGATATTACCGGTAGTCCTAATGAATAGAAATGAGCTATTCCGGACTGAATCCACGGCTGTTAGAACATAAACATGAAAGCAGTTTAAATGGGTCATGGAATCCGCCCCTCTTTAACCTATAGCACACGCTGCAACAAGTTGGGGTTTTTGTCACCTCAGATGACAGAAATCTCAGATGATCCCTGTGTGTGCTAGGCTTAGGCCAGAACGAAAGAGTTGCCGGAGAGGCGCAAGTCGGAAAATCGCCTATCTCGGACGACTTCGAGAAGTCCGATTTTTCGTAACATTATTCCAATAAAAAATAACTGCACGCACACTGCGAGCGAACTAGCGAAGCGAAGAGAATTTCGCCCAGCGATGTGGCGAAGATGTTTAATAACTCTGGAAGCATCAGCCTGTACAAACCGAGAGCGATCAGCGCTAATCGTTTTCTGATCGCTGTCGGTTTGTGCACGCCAATGCTTCCAGAGTAAAGGTTTTCGCCAAAAAAATGTCTTCGCTTCGCTTCGCCAGCTCGCTTGCAGTGTGCGCACGGCCTAAGTTGGATACTACAAGTCGGAATCTGGGGTGTAATGGCCAGGGGCCGTATGCATAAAACATCTAAGTGCAAAAGATGCCTAAACTATTGTTCCAAATAGAAGATAAGGAAAAGATTTTTTTACGGTTTCTTGTTCTATTGAATATGGGGAATAACATATGATGTATGCACCCCATTTTGCCCGCCGAGAATTCCTGATGCTACCCACTTTTTCGGGCGTTCTGCTTCTGCAAGGTACCAGCTCCTCATTTCACCAAAATGATTGTATAAAGTACTAAAAAAACGGGTAAATTTCGCCCATAACCAGGTGGTAATGTCATTAATTTACACGTGTCACATTTTTGTAAGGGATAGACAGCGTCTGAAGGTGGCGTGGTGTTTACATGTTGATGGAAGTTTCTCTGCAGAAGTTCCCAAAATTTCATTGAAATCAGTTCAGTTTTGACCGAGTTTTCCATCGAAAGGTGACCTTGTGTTTTCGAAAATAGGCGTTATTCAAAGCATGTACACTTTCTTGGAATGGAAATGATAGGTTTGCTACGCCGGTCACCATGGCCACTTGCCTCGACAGTACCGAGATTCAAACTTCTGAGGTCTTGTGCTCACTCTTGACTTCTGAGGTTAATTTTGGAATGAATTCAACATATTCCTTGCTGTGTCACTGCACTGCCATAACCAAAATTCAAACTTATCCCCGCTAAATTGGTTTCTCTTTCCTCAAGACCAGGATATGGCTCAATTCATTTGTTTCTCAGCTTCTGAGATCATTGTGCTCACTCTTGACTTCTGAGGCTAAGTTTGGAATGAATTCAACGTATTCTTCGCAGAGTCATTGCCATAAAAAATGAATGAATTCGACGTGTTACATATTGAGTCATGAAAAACAAAACATGTATTCCATTTACATCGATTTTCATTATGTTTTTTTACCGGATATAACATGACTGCATTCTTTTTTTTCTGAACTTCTGAGGTCATTTTTGTGCTCAATCATGACTTCGGAGGCTAATTTTCAGATTCAATGATGTTTTCAATGAAGTGTGCTCAATCGAGGTTGCAGAAAACCAGAATAAGGAAACCATCAATGATCTGTTCCACAAGTATGAGGGGGACGGTTTCAATAGTGAGTACATGCCATCTGAACGAGTGTGTTCCCAGGTATCAAGTATCCATCCAATTTTTCCAGGGATAAAAATCACCAGTCCTTTAGAAATTACGCGTACATTGTATTGTGCAACATATTCATATTCGAATAGACATGATAGATGTAAAAATTTCTGGGGGTTGCCAGATTTGGCCTGGGCGTTTTTAGCGGCAGTGTTTCCATGCCTTGTAAAGTCTAAAAGTCCGGCCACATCTTGCTTCCACCCAATGGAATACAGAAGTAGAAATGAGGCAAGGCTTTGTGGCTTTTAATCGTTTCTTTCGCTGCAAAAGACTGAACTGGTGCCCAGGGTCCAAATTCATAAAATTATTTAAGTCTAAGTGTGACACTTATCCTTTGTTCAACACAAAAGATACGTACCGGTATCCCACTTTCACTTAAGTATGGTTTATGAATATGGACCCAGTTGCCTAAGTGTGCCCTGGCTCGTCACCGGTTACCATAGTTACGCAGGTCAAAAGACTGACTGAAAACCGCAAAGCCATGCTTTATTTCCTTACTTCCGCATTCCATTGAGTCGAAGTTAGATGTGGTCAGCCTTTGTCATGTTTGTGCTGTATCATCAAATTATGGTGTGAATCTGTAGCTTTTCATTGTATTGTTATTTTGCTTTTATTGTTTTTTCTTTGATGAATTAAATGGAAAGTTCTCTTATACTTAGTACTTGGTAGTTCTTTTTTCTCAATCTTGTCAACAGCCATGATGAACCCACATCAATGGCTCTCCCAGTTTCACTCATTGGAAGGGAGTGAAATCCCCAGTCTTTGGAGGAGTGAGAGTCACTCGGACAAAGCTTTGTCCACTATACTTTGGAGTGATTTTTTCAATCGAATGGACTGAAATCGCCACTCTGACAATAGTGAAATTCAAACCGATGGAGTGATATTCACTCCTACATTAGAGTGACTGTATGGCACCACACTGCACTCTTGAAGAGTGGAATTCACTCTTACAGAGTTATACTCACTCTCTGATCGGAGTCACAGTTTTCACTCTAATGGAGTGAGTCCCCAATCCTTTGCTGGAGTGAAATTTGTTCACTCTCAAGGGAGAGTGAATTCCACTCAAAATGGATTGGTCCCTGGCCCAGTCGTTCAGAGAGTGAAAAAATGAATCCATTAGAGTGAAATTTCACTCTTTGGAATTTAGAGAGTACTCATTAAAGAGCCTCGTCGAGGCCCCGATCACCTGCGGTACTATTTTCCCGCGCGCAAAATAAATCGAGCGAAGAAAAGGACCTTTGCAGGTCGACTGCATGAGGCTGTGGTATGAAATGTGTGTACTAAACGACGTCAATTTATAGGGGTATCCTGGATAGGTTGCAGTGTCACGGGTGAATTAATCAGCAGCAGCAGCTTTAAGACATCATTAAGTTAGTCTTACATACCTCTTCGATTCATCTCCTGAACCTCAGCAGCAGACAAAATGATAGGATATATCTCCAACTTGGCCATCTTTCCAATCAATCCAACGTCTGGATGTGCCCAGTGAACTGCTAGATCTATAACCTGTCTCAGGTCATCAGAATATATGCTAGGTACATATACATCTTTATCCTTAAGTTGCTTAATGAATTTTTCTTTTTTTCCATCTACATAACATTTTGTGTTGAGGTCACATGTAGGCCTATTTTGGAATGTCACTACAAAAAAATGCCATCCATCATCTTCCCATTCCCTTGCGTAATTAATGCACCACCTACCGGTATTTGGATCACCGCCTATCGCAATCCCCAATTGGTTTCTATGGTCGAAATTAACCTGTGCACCACCTCGTTGTGATCTATACTGGAAAAAAGAATTCATTTTCCCAAACTTTTCTACCCTTCCATAAAACAGCACACTGAATTTCTGTAATTCGAATAGACCTTTATAAGGAATAGTGGCCTTGGCTGTGTCGTCATTAAAAGATAGGACCGTACCAAATTTATAGGATTTTTCAAACGTCGCATGTCCACTTAGACTAAAACATAAAGTAATGTATAGTCTAAAATAACCCAGACATGTCAAAGGAATCAGAACATGCCAGCGTTGGTTTAGGTTTAGGGCGGCTTCGCTTAGAAATATGAACAGGCCTGCCTTGTGTACAGATTTAATTGTAGCGTCGATAACATTGGCATATGAGGTACGTTCTGCTCAAGTTCTCGAATACACAGACACCCGATAACCACATGGAGAAGTGGTTCAGGTGTGTGTGATACACGCTCCGACTTGCGGTTAATACGTTCGAGCCTTCCAGGTGTGACAGGAATTAACGTCCTAGGAACGCAAGTCCGCCAAACAATAGCCCACTATTGTAAGGTTATATCCGAATGGTCATGCGCTCCATAGCCATATTCTAATTCCTCGCTGAACAACAGGACCGGTGTAACGTTTTTCAGTGAGCCCCGTGAGCCAGTGTGACAATACAATAGACTGACGGAATAAGCGGCGACTGGACAATGAGCGACACACAGAAAAACAGCGAGTTCGTTTCCCAGTGTGTTCCGAACAATGGGACTCACACAGAAAAACGGCCACACTGAAAAATGTTACACCTGACTTTGATTCCAGGGGGACTTTGATTCCTGTCCCACCTGATCCGCACTTGGGGAAGATACGGAGGTGAAGAAAACAGGTGTCAGATGAATCAACATTGAATGCAAGTTCGCCATTACATAGCTGGCTATTGTAAGGTTACATTCGAATGCTTATGGTCTCTATAGCAATATTCTGATCCCTCGCTGAACAATAAGACCAAACTTTGATTCCAGCGGGACGTTTTGATCCCCTGTCACAGTTCAGGCCGGGAGTTCACGAAACAATTACTGGCCAATTTTGTCAATGGCGGTGGTAGAAATGGTTGAACCACCATCAGAACCGTCCCCGTGTGAGGCCTGCTTGTCCAGTTCTGACGGTGTTTCAGCACGGTTTAAAACTGGGTTGAATCTCAATGACACCGCCTAGACACCGTGAGAGTGATCGTCATTGACCGCTACCTCATTTGGAACTGCAGGATTTTCAAAATGTTTTCACGGCGGTTCTCAAAATCGGGAATCTACGATTGCCTATAAGGGACATTTATTTTTCATTTTATATTTTTTGCTGCCGAGTTGCTACCTTGTTATCACCTTTCACAACCCTTCAGAACCGCTGAAAAATGACTACCGTGTTGTTTCCCCCAAAACCTTGTGGCCACCTCGCAATATCCTATGGACAGCATATGGACCATAAACAGGAAAAAAAATCAACTCGAGTGGAGACTCAGAGTCTCACTTTAGGGACAAAATGGTTCGAAACACTTTTTGACTCAAAATGAAACAGAAAATATTTCGGCGCGAGACAATGACATCTCGGCCTAAAATATTTTCTCTCAGCCGTCATTTTGGGCGGTTCAGCACGGTTTTGAATCGTGTTGAACCGCCTTCAGAACCATCCCGTGTGAGGCCTGCTTTATGTCCATCATTGCATACAGAGCTGCTTCAACAATTTTTTGAAAGAAACCAGAAATTAGTCATCCACTGGAGTAATGACCTGGTGGCCATCACATGTGCTGATGAGGTAAAACGACCCGTACGTTTACCTCACATCCTTATCTTGTCCATCAAGGTTCACGGACAAGCTGGCTGTCAGGTTAAAAGAAAGCAGATGAAATAAGTGCAGATGTCGATGAAGTTACGGCATTGAAGCGATTAAAGTTTGATACATCGATGATTTAAGACATTCTGTCATTCAAAAGCCATCCAGCTAATCCCAGTGAGAATCGAGGAGCACGCAAAATCCGTCAGGAATAATGACATGAAATCAGCTATCTCTGAACATGTGATTAATAACCCACACCACAAAATTCAATGGGACACCGTTGAAAGACTTTGTACTAACGTGGATAACACCATTGTAAGGAAAATGCATGAAGCAATACAAATCCGGAGGATTAACCCCTTGATCAACAGAGACCAGGGTCTATTTCTACACAATGCTTATAATCCTATTATTGAAACCAGTGACAAGTAGTGCACATATATACTCTCCTGTTGGACATTTTATCATTACACCTGAAGAAGCCAAGTGGAGTACTTGGGGAAACGTCGTGTTTTAAGTTTTTAAAGACTTTTTAAAGACTTTTAAAAACTTTTTACTAACGAACTTTTATCGGAGTGACATTTTCCATAAAGACCAAAGGAACTGTAAATCTGCAGTTCTCTGGGTTTTTCAGTGGATCCAAATATTGCCTCTACCATGTCTACAGTGACTGATCTGTTGTTGAAGCATACATGTTTTGACTGCTTCAGCAGACTGCTGATGGTGTAGGAAGTGCAGCTTGAACAATACTGCACTGTGACACTCACTTTAGACTGTTGCAGTATCCAGTTTAAATAGCAAGATAGCGTATGAAGCTGATTGAAGATGATACCATTATGAAAAACTGTCTGCAAACCAGCCACATCGCTATACAAAGCATTCAGTGTCTCATAACATCTCAGATATGTCATATGACCAGAGCTGTATGACCTGAGCTGGAGCTCAACAATATCATTACCTTTTGGTATTCTTCCAAACGTCTGCCAAAATCCTGAGAGAACAAAACATGCCAGAAATGTTTGAATCTCCATTGTTTATATCCTTATCCGTCCTGGTGAAGTCCACGAAAATACTGGTATATGAGAGGAACAGGGCAATCTACCTTTTCCCTTTCATATTCAGCATTTCACTGTTATGCTATCCATATAGTCGCTAACCTACATGTGGGCTTTAGGAAACTGAAGCTTTTTAAAATTCATGTTGTTGGTAGCCCTTCCTTTGATATTTGATCACGAGAGAATCTGAGGTATCGAAAGAAGTTAGTAAAGCTTTGCGAAAACCTTTAGGAGCACAGTAAATGCATTATTTGACTGGATGCCGAGATAGAAGGAGCCGCCCGGCGGCAGTAAGACGAAAAAATGCATTACAAAATGTACGTAATAAATCGGGTCAACTCGCCGACAATGTACTACCGGTAGTAGTTAGTCCCTCGGTTGGAGAGTGGCGAGGTGGAGCCAGCTGTCGAGAAAAAGGCGCAGTACCGTGGTCCTTTAAGTCCTGCTATAAATCAACTCAAAGAGCTGCTGCCCATCCAGTCCCTCATTTAAGCTCTTAGGACCAGTTGCGAGTACAGTTGTTCCCTATTCCTGACAGTCGTGGGCCTGAACTGAGCTACTATTGTATCAGATGTTGTCAGACACCAGTTAATGTTATGTGGGTAGGTTACATCGTAACACCAATGCAATTGGAGTACAATCGTCAGACCAGAGTAAAATGGAAATCGTACAGGCCCAGTGATCTGGCATGATGGATTGTTTAGACTGAGTCAATTGTATTTACACTCGTTCTTGGATTTTGCACAGCTTGGGCCTGAAAGATCAAGCAATAAAAAACTAATTTACATGCAACACACGACTGTTAGAAGTCAATGCATGTAGTGGAAAAGGTCCGGAACGAAATTTGATTGGTTGGTGCCCTATTTGGAATATAATAGGAATTCCCTGACACATTAAGCCATGCACGTCGACATGGTCGAGGCCTACAAAAGGAAACCACAGTATTAACGAGACGTTCGTACAATACAACTATTTGGTTCCTACCAAATATGGCAAACAATGGTTTGAAGACAAAGAAGTTAACATAGGTATTTTGGGCGAAAGGATTTGGTGAAACCTGTGACAGCTATCGGCTATACCACAATGTTTATATGCAGCGGGAATTCCCTTCTCCATGATAACGTTAATATTGTTCGGCGATCTTATTCCAAGATTCAGTAAATTCAGTAAATTGCATCAACTCTCATGCTTCCGAGCTAAACTGCCGGAATTTTAGTGCCGAAGGTTGCATTTTTCTCAGTTGAGTATTATAAAATCAAGATAATGTCAACGTCTTGCAATAGATAAACATGTTTAGAACAATTTGAACCTATTGGTAATCTGAAGTTCGATCTGATGACTTCAAAAAATGCATTTGAAGTGTGATAAATTTACAGTAGAGGCCTCCTGCGCATGCCCAGATTGATTTCTTCCGGTCGTCAATAATATTCTATTGGCTTTGCTGTGGAGGTAGGCGTCGACTACGCCGGTTTGGCTGCGTCACCGTACTATTTTTAGGAGGGCTTTCCCCATGTTGTGGCCGTTCTCCGAAAGGTGACGCCTCTATAGCAAATTCCCTTCCTAACAGTCGTGAACAGTAATAGGCCTTACAGTTGATTCCAACAGTAGTGAATACAGTCGAGCGTTGAGCCAACTGTCAGGTTCAACAGGGCCATGTCGAATTAGCGGAACCAGCGGAAACAACGGAACCAGCGGAACTTGAAGGAAAAACAATGTTGTTTTATAAATAATAACTGCACTGTTGAAATCGAATTGTTCGGCGCCGAAAAAACTAGGTCTACGGTAGGCCTAGGCCATGTAGGCCCACCGGTAGCCTAGCCTAGACCTAGCATGCCTAGGTCCTACATTTAGGTCTCAATCCGCACATCATGACTGCAGTTCGCGTGTTGCTTACCAACACCGAGTCGCGTGTTGCTTTCAGTCAACAGCTGAACGAAGCAAGGACGATTCACGTGTTCGTTCTATCGGCTGCAGACCAGGTTCCGCTGGTTCCGTTGTTTCCGCTGGTTCCGCTAATTCGACATGGCCGGTTCAACAGTCATGACAGTCGACAGCTAAGCCAACATGATGGCAGGACGCAGAATTAAATGCGGTCACTGATGTGGAAGTTGCCGCCTTTAACAATGACAATGCAATTCAGCGAGGACATCACGCCCTTGCCTTGGCTCATGAAAAATGGCCAAAAATAGTTTTCCTCAGCCGATAAAATTGAAATACTGTCAGAATGAATTTCACTGAAGCTATGAAGAGAAAATCTGCTGCAAAGGGTGTTTGGTAATATCTGTCAAACCAGTAGGATTACGATGGAGGGCAAATCACTCTAGGCCTAACGATTCCCTTTTTAGTCTGCCCTGTCTATTGTACACCGAGGAAATGAGCGTTCGGATTATGCTTGAACAGGTACCGGTATGGCTAAATGCAATAGTAGCCCGAGTAATATTTCCAAGCCAGCAGTTAAGGCGACATTCCACGTGAGAGAAAATGTCGACATTTTCTCTCAGCCGACTGTCCAGAGAAGTATCTGTGGCCCGTCCACATGAGAGAAAAGTGCGCAGAGAGTCACGATCAGCAAGATAGCTTCTAGCTTTCGCAAGTTTCTCTGGAGAGAATTTTTTTAGTCTTTTCCACGTTAGAGTAAACTTGTCAGGAAACAACCAGCTATGGTCATTGTTCCCTCACTCGTGCGAGTAGGCCTATGTTGCTTTGGAGGAGAGCATAGGCAGCAGCAGCGACTGCTGTCTGACATCTTCTTCACAGGAACCAATTTTCCGCCGAACTGAATCAGAAAATTGGTTCCAGAAATTATGTATCATTTTTCGGACTTCGCCAACTTCCCTCTCAACTGCAATTTCCTTCAATGCAATTGATTTCTTCATTCTGTCCACATGAAGTTTTGATTCAACACCCCATAAACAGGGATGGTTCTCGTATTCACTAATTAGCTGGAAGGTATCGTATCGGCTCCAGTCTTTGGCTCCTTCCATTGATGATGTTGGCCTGAAGGTCTCCAAACAAATGCATAGAAACTGACTGGAACTTTATTGCAGGATAGAACATGTCCTATTCACTGCGAGCAGTGTCTGACACTATAAAAAGTGTCTGACAAATCGCTCAGATATAAACTTCTGACATTTATTGATCACTCTCGCACAGCTGCTCGCAGAACGATGCCCACATGCGACTTTGTGTCTGAGAGCGAACACTCTTAAAAAATTCTTGTCACCGCAACTTGTCTGCGAATATTGATGAGATGCTTTAGTCAGCCTGACGAATTACGTCATTCATGAGACAATTTACTTGTCATGGCGAGTCGCACATCTGTGACGAGTTCATTTTATCCAGTTGACAAGGTCTCTAGTTATGGTGATGAGTTGCAGGTGGTACGACATTATTGCGCATGCGCTTCCCTCACATTTATCGCTCAATTTCTTGAACTCTAAGCATGCTGTCACCATCGTTGCCTCAGTAGCCGCGAGGTAGGGGTTATGTCTTGTAGTTTATATATTTCATAGGTCGTAGGTTCGAATCCCGCCGTAGGCCCTGAAATTTGGGAGAATTTTTATTTCATATGTACCTGTTATTAGTACTTGTAACTACCGCGTAACGGTCTCTTGGTGCATAACTTTTAATTTTTGTGTAGCCTGAATGACGAGGTGTAGTTGTTTCAATGATAAGATGTCTCTTTTCCGAGGATGACAAGTTAATAACTTGTCAATTGACAAGATAGACCCTGTCAATTTAAGCATATTCTGAGAACGAGTTCCAGATTGTCAGTAGACG
Organism: Notospermus geniculatus; assembly: GCA_002633025.1. Taxonomy (NCBI): domain Eukaryota; kingdom Metazoa; phylum Nemertea; class Pilidiophora; order Heteronemertea; family Lineidae; genus Notospermus; species Notospermus geniculatus. The sequence goes on from NMRB01004363.1 coordinate 16,736, forward strand.
AGATTTTTTTTAGAGTGAACTTCTGCGAGAAAACGCACTCGCCCTGAATCGGCAAAACAGCGTTTTGACGTGCTATCACTACACCACTGCACTCCCAAAGGGAGATGTTGAGGGATTCCTGCCAAGAACTGAGCCGCATGCATCCAAGTAGGCAGAACGAAATTTCAAACAAAACGTATTCATCAAATCCTCCACACAATCAGGGGAAATTCACTATCTCTCAACATCTTATAGATACGAGAGAGCTAATTCGATTGGGCCTTTTGAATCAACACAAAGCTTTTGATGTCTTGCATGCTTCCATTGAGGGTGAAATTGATCTTCTAGTGAGTCTATGACTTGTACAAATTAATTAGAATCAAATTGACTTCAATCAACAACCATATGTCGTGTTCTTACTAATGAGATGAAGATGTATCAAGACACCCTCTACAACATGTATAAATAAACGTATGTATATTCCTCGTAATTGGCCGATCTGTATGCCGGAAAAGGTGGTCTGCAGGGCCGCATCCGGGGGGGGGAGGGCGGGGGGGGAGCGTACGCCCCCTATTTTTGGCAGATCAATGATTTTTTAGCAAGAAAAAGGTCATGGGGGTTTAAGATCAAATTCCCCATTTGGGATCCCTGTCAAGTTATGTTTCTGAAACTTGGAGGGATGAATGAAGGGCAATAGACATTATTTTTGATGACATAAATGACTAATTAGCTCTTTTGTTTTAGTATGATTTTCTTCATTAGGTTTTGTCCGCGCAGGCAAGGGTCAACATATGGCTTTTTCATAGAAAAACCTGGAATATACACAAAATCCAACCCACTCTACAAGCCCATGATAAAAAAAAACAATTCTGTTCCAAGATATCATTGTCAAAAATGACCAGAAAGTCAAAATGAAAATGTCTTAAGCGACCCTCTGAGCCAAGATAAAAATAGGCCTGGGGCATTATGCCTAAAAACCACAACCCAGACCAAATGGATAGGGTCTAGTCCATTATTCTTGAGGGTGGACTGGATACCATTCAATGCCAGTCAATCAAACATGAATTCACAATCACATTGATGTGGTACCTGGATAATAATAGCCATTCAGAATGAAGAATAGGGCATAAAAGCATACAATGAAAGCCTTCCCCCCTCTTCAAGAATAGTTCAGCCCAATCCATATCAATTTCGGGACTATTGGCCCTTATGTCAAAGATGTCAAGTCTAGTCAAAACAGTGATTATTACAGGTCTGAGTGTTAAGCAAAACACAACTTAAGGAAAAGTGAGTTATCAAATGAAGCATTTTTTAGGACTTACCAATGAAAATCAAATGTTTTTCTTTTTGATATATGTAGCAGACAGTCAACGCTAATAGGAGGTGAAAAAATCAGCCCACGAAATGGCCAGATTCTAGGAGTAATTTGGCCTCAAAGATAAAACAAAAGAGCTAATTAGTCATTTATGTTATCAAAAATAATGTCTATTGCCCTTCATTCATCCCTCCAAGTTTCAGAAACATAACTTGACAGGGATCCCAAATGGGGAATTTGATCTTAAACCCCCATGACCTTT
>NMRB01004363.1:20148-36198 GCA_002633025.1 Notospermus geniculatus
TGTCCGGGTGATTGAGATATCATGAGATTTTGATATTTTCAAACTTGATAATTTGCAATATCTCTGCCCGTGGTTGAGGTAGAGACATGATATCACCCACACTTAGGTTATTGAGCATGCCCATTTCGATTATGCAATGACCTTGATGATCAGGTCAAGGTCAAACTTGATAATTTGAAATGTCTCTGTCTGTGGCAGCAGTGGAGGTTTGATAAAACCCATATTTAAGTTATTTAGGATGCCAATTTCGATTATGTAATAACCCTGATGATCATAGCTCAAGGTCAATGTCAGAGGTCAAGGTCAAACTTCTCAAAGAACTGATAAACAATGAAACTCACTGAACAGAAAGTGGATAGTATAACTTATAGTACAGTAGAGACCCCTATTATCGAGAGGTTGAAATATATTCTGGATAGCCCCATTGAAAGAGAATTAAATTTTCTACTTTTGCGCACATGTTTGCTCTTAACCTAGACTGGTACCCGATCCTAACTATTTTACATCGGGCTTTTGCATATGTTAGGACCGGGCGTGCCTACCGCCTTCGTGGCTCTGATTGGTCGGTGCTGGCGCAGGTGGTAAGTAGGTGAACTATTATGTTGATAGATTTTCAATTTTTAACATGGAAAACACCCGGCGTGATTGGTGAATTTCCTGGGTCAAGGTCGATCACCTTCTATCTGCATTCTGGTACGTCAGCCGTATTGAGAATTGAATAACTTTACATAATTTACATAAAATTTTCAAGTGACGTCACTGTCAGAATTCCTCCACAAATGGCGGCCACGACTGGTCCTATCATTCAAAACGACACCATCGGTAGGACCAGGTACTAGTCTACTCTTAACCATTTTAACAGCGCCATTTTTTGAAAAATAGTGTAAAAATACTTTCGAATTGGCCGTGTCACTGGGATTGACATTGTTGGAAAGGGCTTTTGTCACACTATAGGCCTACCCGATTGGTTGGCCCGCCACACCACCGAGAAACATTTGAAGAATTTATTTGTACGTCAGTGTGCCATACTCGACGACAGCGTTGACATTTTTTGATAATTGGACGAAAATGTTAACACTGCCATCGAAACTAAATCGCCATCTTGAAATCCTGACGTCATCGTCGGCGGGCTAGTCTATCACGTGATGAGAACTTCTTTTTCAAAATGGTATTATTTGCAGAAAACAGTATTTATCTTGTCGAAAATGAAACAGAATAACTTTATTATTACTTTACATCTACCCAACCGTTGCTTGTATCACCTCTATACCTTTATACACCTGTCTTCAGCGATCTATATTGTAAGCGTAGAAAACGAGTGATGGGGTGACCGCTTCACAAACAGAAGAATTTCTTCTGTTCCTTCCACGCGAGCACTACTTTTCAAGATGGAAACCTACCACCGTCACTAGTGGCGATATGATTGACGTCATTGCACATATCGCTACCTAGCGTCAAGTTTGCCAGTGTGCTTAAAACTGGCGCTGTCGAGTGGCAGTGCTCGCCTGTTCAGAACGCGGCTGAGCGTGAACGTCAGGTCGCAGGGGCTTCATTGACTGTCTAAATAACGTGCGCGTGCAAAACCAAAGATTTTATTCAGTTGAATTGAGTATCTTGCTTGTTTAAGAATAACATGGTTTTCAGCGCTGCAGACAAGGAGTTCTTCCACAAAACGCGATTTGATTAAATTAAGCAAATCATGTTTTGTAGGAAAAGGATGGTCAGGGGCGGGTACGTATCGTACGGGAGGGGGCAGGGCGGGGCACGTATCGTACGGGAATTTAGAAAGGTATAGCATCATGGAAAAAGCGATGTGAGGGCCGTTTTTCAGCGAAATGGAGGGCCAATCTACCACCTCTTTAAATGACTTTACTTTGGATATTGCCTTTTTCAGACAGTATGATACTTTTTGCCATAATTCAAGAACTTTGCGAGCTAGATAAGTGAGATTTGGCGAATTAACTTGTGTGATAATTGTGTGTTTCTTGGTCCCAACCAAGTGGCAATGCCATCCGTCAATGAGGAACCCGCAGAACTACGCCACGACGTGGCGCTGTCAGTGTAAGACCCGGAAGTCCTATTTTCTAACAGTATTTCCATTTACTTCTTGCCCAAAAATAAACCACTCTCTTTGGTTCAATTTTGATTTAAATTACACTGTCCTGTTTCATGTTCAAAGTTCTCCATATATCATTGCTTTGTTTCGTCAGAAATGCCACAGGATGCCAATACTGACAACGTCTTTGGGGGAAATTTCGACGGAAAATTGTGTAGAAAAATATACACATGCTTTGACGACCTGACGCCAACAGCGAAAAAAGTGACGTCAGTAGGCCCTACGTCATTCGGGTCTCATACTGACTGTGCCATCTGCAGTCATGCGGGTTCCCCATTGCAAAGACTATTAACTCTTAAATTTCGGAAAGTTTTTTCTGATTCAACCGATATATACGGACTTTCCCCTTGATATTCCAGAGCGATTTCTTGGAGTTGAGGGCGGCAGATTGAAGCTCCTCGCACCAAACGACGACAGCTACAAAACGGACAGACGGCTTCACTTCCACCGCATCCTCCCGTCCCAGCTCGATGATCCCGTGCTCAAGATCGTCCAGGAGAAGGGGGCCTGAGACCAAACGAACACATTCAATGGGCCATATGAATAAAAATTAGCATTTGCTTTAACTACCGATATTCAAGCATTTACTTGCACCCGTATGAATAAAACTGTAGGATATACTAGGAAAATTTAGGTTTTCCTTCAAATAAAGAAAATGCTTTTTAGCATCTTGTGCTTGCTTCGAAATTAAGTAAATGCTTGTATCCGTATGAATAAAGTATAGAGCATATGCTTTTTTTGCATATGCTGGTCAGCCTTCTCACACTTCGTTTTTTTCAGAGCCATGTTTGTTGTTAGTCTGTCGATCTCCTTCTCGGAAATCCCCGTGAGATTTTGAAATTTTTCCGGCAGTGAACACTAATGTCGCAGAATTCATTGAAATAATATTAATAAAAACATTTTCATGAACGATTTAAACAACACGAAAATGATGCGCATTTTCAGCACAATTTTTTCACAGCTGCGAATGAATTTCGGTTGTCTTCATTGTGTAAAAATCTGGTGATCATGCACTTCAAACTTTTCGAGATATCAAATGGGTGATATTTTGATATTTTTACATTTGGGAATCAAACATTGATGGCTGATTACCGAGAAATTAAGAAAAACCTATGTTGCAATACTTTTGAGCAGTGTAACGTGTACCGTATACATGGTAATCAATTCAACTTTGTTTCATTTCCAAAATCCAGATTTTACTGCGATTGATTATATATTGGATGAATAGTAACCCCACACGTGTCCGGACGACACCCATTGTGCCCTCTACTGGAAGCTGCGTTTGATCACCGCCCCCCCCCCCAAGGAACAAAAAGTTATGCTTACAAATCTGAAGACCAGTTTTCCTCCGTCACTGAAGGCTGAATTGTGTCAAGACATGTAAAATAATCATTGTGGTCTTTTCTAGAGTTTCTGATTGTAAAACATGGCGACTCAACCGTTTTTGCTAAAATTGAATATACAAAATGGCCAACCTGCGACTATAGGCCTAGATGTGCCAGATAAGGCACAGTTGGCGTATATTTTATCAAGTGAGTCATTATGAATTCTCAAAAAGTGAGTAGGCTATGAATGGCGGGGACGCAATGACATGACCGGTAGGCCTAGGCTAGCTAGCTAAGCTAGGCTCCGAGGCCTAGCCTAGGCATGCCTAGGCCTACCTAGGCCTAGGGCCTAATTGAAATCGTAGGCCTACACAACACATCACACACGTAGGTCTACGACGTAGGCCTAGGCCTACTTACTAGGTAGGCCTAGGCCTAGGCATAGGGAGCCTACAAAACTCAAAAGTAGGCCTACCGGTGGGCCTAAGGCATGTTGAGAAGGGCATAAGGGAAGGCTGACTGAGGACTGACGGTCATACGACGGATCAGTGATGATGAAGGCCACAGCTTACTAAGTAACTTGCTAAAGAAGTTTGAGTTCGAACAAAAATTGAAGTGGATGAGTAGGCCTAGTGTGGTTGTGGTTTTGTACCGTAGGCCTACCCCTTCCTTGGTCCATCAATCGGTGTACAGCACACTGGCTGCATTGGCCTAGGCCTACTCTGTACATTTTTATGCCGTGTGATGGTAACGTTAGGAGGTCTACCTTCTATCATCATGGTTCTCTTTTTTTCAGACAAAAGGAGCGTCTGACTCATTGAAAGCATTGATGAGTCATATCCAAATGGGGACTTTCCAGACATCATTTCCTTGGAATTGCCAAGAGAAAATGGTACGTTAGGGGGCTAATTTATAAAAAAGAATGGTTGCTATAAATCACTCTTTAAAGGCTTCCGGAGGACTGTCAAGGTCAGTGTTAATATTGATGACTTTTATCCTTCAGTTTCAGCATCCGTCGTATTCTTCATCATCAAAGGCAGACATCAGAAAGTAAGCTCCTGAAACCACCAGCAAGAGTACTGGTTGCAGGCCACGTCAAACTGGTAAGTCTGTGATTCCACAAAAAATTGTTAACAACTGTTTTTTTTGACATCTTGAGAGGTGGTGCAAAATAGACCAGCAAAAAGTGATCCAGTTTTTTGTACGGTGTCACTGCTTAGTGTCAATTTTATTGATGACTTTATCCTTCAGTTTCAGCATCGTCTTCTTCATCATCAATGGCAGACATCAGAACGTTAGCACCTGAAATCTCCACTGATAATGGTAGCAGTTTAGATCAAACTGGTAAGTCCCGTATGCCATAAGATTAGGTTACAGACATGCTCCACGCACATTCCATTGACATTTGTACACCTGATGAAGATACATATACAGTCGGCTCGAATGCAATAGGTCATTTGAAAGTGTGTAGTAATGTAATAACGGGCGGTCAACACATGACACCGTATACGCAAATATTTTCGGGGGATAATATTTCACGAATTGAACGTTTTTTTCTGTTTCGCGTGGATTAATGTTTGCGTCAAGGGCAGGGAAGGGAACTGACTGGATTGTTGGGGGAAACCTTTATGCGTGTAGTAGGCCTAATATTCGTGCAAAATTTTGATTTCACGATTTTCGCACGCGAAAATATTTGCGTATACGTTATTAGACAGAGGAATTGTGTTTTGAGAGAAAATTTCAAATTGTTTCATTTGGCATTTCAGGAACAAGGCATGAATGGACCTCAGGGGAGACCCGCCTCCTCATTGCTCTGGTGAGTGACCAGATGGAGCGGTTGAGGGCGGCGAAGAATAAAGCACCTATGGGGCGAGATTGCCATGAACTTGAATGTGGCAACAATTACCTCCACGAAATGTATGGAGAAATGGAAAAAAAACTCAAAAGGGCATACAGGGATTATGAGCAAAAGACTAGTGCAACCGGCGCGGGCCTGCCAAGTTTGAATTTGCGGCGCCGATGTCGAAGAATAGGGAGTTTTCACAAAGCCCCCGAAACGCCAACGCGAACGTGTATCCTTTTGTTCGGTGCTCTCTTCGTGGCATCGAACAATGGGTTTGGCGTTGGCGTTGGCGTTTCGGGGGCCTTGCGAAAACTCCCTATTATGGGGGGTGACCCGAGTGTTATTCCGCGAATTACGAAAGATTCAGAGGGCGCAGTTGGTGGCAAAGCCGTGAAACAAATTGTGGATACCGATGATGCAGGTGATCCAGACAGCAATGAATTTGAAGAAGTTCAACCACCTACCGGTACTGTAAAGACAGGAGAACGGAAAAGAAAAAAATGTTGATCTCCAAGAAGTCTTGGACTTCATGCGGAATAAAGAAGAACGTATAATGAAGCGTTTCGAGCAAATGCATAAGGAACAACTCAGTGTGTTAAATAAGATTGCGGATAAGTTGTAAGGTGCTTTGTTTACTGGCAGCAGAACCAGTCTGTGTAGGCTGTGGAGGGAGCAGTCATTAGCTGAACAAGCCCTTTGACATCTTGTTCCAGAGGAATGGGAACCAGTCAGTGTTGGTTTAGGCTTATGGCGGCTTAGATAGGTACTATGTAGCGTTCTTCGAGCTTAAAGTTTTCACCGTGACGTTATATAATATTTTCCAGACGCACACTTGCAATTTTAAAGGACAAATACAGCATATCTTCTTCTACACGCAGTCTGATTGGTAGATGACGATTTCCTGCCCCAAACCCCAGAGTCATCTTAGTCTCGGTCAACCAGCCGCTGTTTCGAATCTGGGGATCCGATAAGCGTCTGGGTCATAACGCCACAATTTCTGTTACGAGCAGACCAAAATGCTGGTCTGGATGCTGATTGGCTAATCAGGAACAAAATCCTGGTCTGGATGCTGATTGGCTAATCAGGAACAGAGCCAGTCACTCATTTTCATCCGCCAATTCCCCCATTTGAAAATCACAATCCGGCGTCTGATTGGGCAAAAGTGGTCATGTGATTTCATTACGGCGACGACCATATAATGTCAGTTGGGTTTTCGCGACCTCGGCTTCCATACGGATACACAATTCCCGCTCAGATTTCAGCCTGAATTTCAACTCCAATAAGATGATGCTGTCACGGGCGCTGTCTCAGATCACTTTGCTAATCGATTCATTGCCAGGTTCAGATATTTTGGAAGGTTGTGAGGTTAAATTTTATCCAATAATGGAAGCCGCCGTCTTGTGCCACGTGACCTGCTACAGCAATACCCACAATGCACTGTATCATAACAATAACGGCGATCTGTGCCAGACGTTCGTGTAGCTGTACATTTCTGGCATTGTCGATTGTAAATTAAACCTTTTTCTTGAGACCTGCCGGTATATCTTATCAAAAGAGCTACTTTCCGCTAATGTTAAACTCGGGTATACGTATGTCGTGCACTTCAACGAAGCGGTCGCTGGTCAACCTGATCATTGCGGTGGACGACATTAGTGAGGTTTGAATTCGGAAACACGAAGTACGAAATACGAAATTGGACTTCATTTCCATGACGTCTTTAAGCATATGACGTTAGACCGATAGAGTTAGATTAAACTTTTCATGTAGATTAAACTTTTAAAATTTATCTTTCGTCTCCACTTCGTAGATACGAAGTGGAAATTTAAAAATTCAAGATGTACAATAACTCTCCCGGTCTTACATGATATGCCAAAAGACTCACTGGCAGCCGGGACATTTTGTGGTAGCAACCATCTCCAGATGTACATTTAATGACTATTAGGTCCTGGAAATGAAGTTGAATTACGTATTCGTACTTCGTGTTTCATCAGATTTGCGAAACCTCACTATTATCGTTCTTTACCAATGCGATCTCAGCCAGGCCTGCAGACTCTGTCCTGCATTCCACATTTTTGTCCTTTCTACATCTATCGTCATCTCTTTGACCGCGTTTGTCGGCGATTGACGGGGTTGTTGGCTTTTCGTAAGACCGCCGAGCCTTGCCGTGTCCCGCAGCTGCTTCTCTTTTCCGATTGGTCGGACCTCTCCTTTTGCCGGGCAACCTAATTTCTTCTGTTGTTGGTTGTAAAACAAAGTGCAATACATGTATTAGTAGAGGTATGAAAATGTGAGCAACTTTCAACCTCTGTCTAAGAATTTTTTGGATAATGGCGGAAGAATTTATTTGGATAATGGCGGAGGTATGATAGGTCAAGTGTTCAGTGGGCAATAATAGACATTAATACATGTTTCGGTTTAAAAAGATTTTTTTGTATTGGGTAAGAATAGGCCTAGCCTTAGTTCCACCTATCCCAAATTGGTGGGTTTTTGAGACACGGGTCTTCCTCGTGCTTGGAAAAAAACCGCCACACGCTTACACCTATTTTACATTTCATTAAAACTAAACTCGGCGAGAGAGGTCGCACTTGCGGCTCAAATTTCGCAGGGTGTTTGGTTTATAGCGCGTGCGCAATACGCAACAAACTTACCGCGCCATCTGCCGCCGGGTTCGATGCCTAGTAAGTGGTGAATTTATTGCGATGACACCAATCCAAAAGCCCGGGTGACACACCTGTCTGTATTAGACCAGGCGAGCTCAACGGGTCTAATAAACACGGGGTTTTTAAACACGGGTCTATTAGATACGGCAAAAAATAGGTGTACGGGCAAGAAACGTGGGGGTTTGGTGGGTTTGGGATAGGTGAAACTACAGCTAATATCAAAAATATATTAACACCAAAAATATACAACTCGAAAACCACCAATTTTCGGCATGTTCAACAGCACGTTGTGGCCGAACCACTGAACTGATTACTAATTTCTCTAGCAATATGGAAAGATGAGGTTTTTTCTAAGCAATTTGTTACAGCTTTCAATTCCAAGTATTAATTGAGATATAGCGCCCGAAAAGTGACCACTTCAAGCCCCATTTCTCCTTGCGTACACCATCCTTCCCGGGCGATATAGTTCATGTCCTCTGAGCAGATGCCGCTGACGATCAGCTTTTTCCATATTTGGAGTGAAGCCTCGTAACACAACCAATGAGAGTTGGCGATCTCGTTAGAGTGCCATCTTACGGCAAGCAAGTAAACTGATCGGAATGCTGAAAACAAGCCGAAACAACCCACCTTTGGAGCCCTGTATCTCACCTATTTCGGGGAACTGACTCGTCAGACAAATCTCACGTGGTAGGAAAAGACTTCTATTTTCGATTAAGATATAGAAATCACAAGAAAATGCTGGGCTGATAGCGTTATTTGTTGAAAGAAAGTAGCTAGATTTGCAGGTTTCGAGTTGTATATTTTTGGTGTTATATATTTTTGCTAATATGTTTGTGTATATGTCATGAAATATCGATCGTGTAATGATTACAATTTTTCAGACCCATTGTAAAAAAGCGAAAACAAGAAGAAACCACTAACTGACAGCCAGAAATCCCCAACTTACCTCTGTCGTTTTGCATATTTGCTTTGGATGTCTTGTATTTCTAAACAAGTGAATTCTCATTTCTACTGAAGCTTTTCCGGGTTCCATTTGAAAGTGCATTCCATCGGTACAGTGATATAAATCACGTAATGTCTGTTTGTTTATAAAAATTAGAGAGTTTTCGCCGCCGCCCGAATAGACCTACGTCTACTTTAAAGCTGAACTGCATGAACAAAAAGCCCTCATGCGACGAGTATGAGAATTGCAAACGCCCTGCAAACACCTCAAAAGAAGGCTCAGAACAGGATAGACCCACGAGGCCAAGAGGCCGTATTTGTCGTCGAACTGTCGATAAGAATATTTAATTGATTACGGTAATTATGGCCAAAGGTATAAAATAAGAATTGTCCTCAAAGTATATGTAATGATATCTGATGACGTTGATGTCCGTCAAGATGAGTGTTGTATTGTTTTTTGAATGCATAAATGTTTTCAACTGGTGCTTGGCTAACAACATAAATGTCAACAAGAAGTGAATACTATAGAATAGTGACCATTACTGTACCCTCTGATTCGTAAAGAACATAATGCCGTCGACCTGCAGACGTCATTGGACGGCATCTCACGATGTTGCTCCATTGACAGTCCCAGGGTGAATACCGTGGCGCCACCAAATAGCCTGGTAGTCTATCATGTTCTGGAGGTTTTTGAAAGTGCCTTATGGTCGTTTGCATTTCTCTTGACCACCACCGTGGCGTGGTGGTCTGTTTTCAAAGCTGGAATCTCCTGTTTTTGTTCAAGCAGTCCAGTTTTAACGACGTTCGCCGCAACCAGCACGTTTGACACAGGTCATCCAACTTTAGGTGTTTCTTGGCGCTAGGAAATCCCCGACTTGGCAGCAATAGTGCTGTGTGTTTGAGATTTTAAATGCTGGAGGATATACTACTGACGTCGTGCAAATCATGTTCACCATTTAAATCTTACTATTAAAAAAAATGTATTGGGATCAGTTGTAAATAATCCGCCGGATAATGTGACTAAAATGAAGCACTTTTCATTTCTTATGCGCTTTATTTTTGCCATGGCCTTCTTCTGTGGCATGTTTTTCATCAATGTTAACGAAACCGGTCGGAGAAAAGGTAAGGAGAAAGATCAATAGGGAGGTTTCGCAAGCGCCCGGTTAGGCCATACGACGACGTTTATCTATTGTTTGGGTATACCCACACAATAGATAAACGACGTCGTAGGGCCTAACCGGATGCTCGCGAAACCTCCCTAATAAACGATGAGGCTCACGTGCGAGGACATGTAGTTACTTATACATTGGTGGATGGGCAGAAATATTAGGACAATGGCCAATTTGAAGTTTGATATAAGTTTCTGCCTGTCGAATGTAATGAAGTAATATTGTGTTCATATATTGTGGGAACGGCCGTTCTTTCCCCTGCTACAACTGCTGCAATTTTAGTGAATTACATGGTCAGTGGCAATTATGCAATGAGATTAATGACAATACGGCAATTCTCGCCCTTGTTCATCAAAGGCGTTTACAAGCAAATACTCGTTTTTCTTCGTTTTTTCTTAAGAATAAAGCTTTTAATTACCCGTACTCATGGTTGATGATACACTTGTGTTACATAACATGTCTGACCAGTTCCGTCATAACAAGACATGTGTTTAAATCACTTGGAATTAAAACAACATGAACAATCCACATTGGAAGTGCAGAAAATGAAAGTTCAAACATTATCAAAAATGTGTTCTAGATTTTATTCAGGCCCAAAAAATTCTCTCATTCTGATTCTGAACAGGCAGAAACTTAGGGGCCTACATCAAACTTCAAATTGGACACTGTCCTGATATTTCTGTCCACCAGCGTAGGTACAGGTGATGCTCCTGACAATATTGTTACTGGAAATAAAAGCAAAGAAAGTGGCTCTTCATCGAGCACGGCTTGATAAACAATAAGCAAAATGTGGCTCAAATGCCGAGCCCTCAGTTATATTGATGTATTTGATCAGAGTCAACCAGGCCAATTTGACATTGACCAATTAGATTTATCTTCCAAATAAGGAGGCGAAAATGGCGGATTCGGTTTCTGGCGCATCGGCTCAACGACCGGAAAAAATGCGAGAAGGGTCATTTGCCGATTTTGAAAGGTCTCTGCCGGAATAGGAAGATGATCATTTGTGTCTTTATTCAAACAGACTAAGAGAACTGTGCCACCTTCGAGCTAAAGCGTACAAACGAAGTCCGGGCTTCTCGTGCTTACACTATAAAAAAAGGCGGGCGTAGGTAAGCCTGGGTGTACGAAGTCCGGACTTCTTTAGCCCGAATGTGATGAGTGGGTCTGGATTAAGTGCGGACTTGACCCTGACTTCTACTTCAGGTATAAGCACAATTAGACCCGGCGACAGAGATGGCATTGCGATAATTACATGTCTTATGCAGTACATTGAGTGACCCGCGGATGTGACCTTCAAATTCACCTGCGATCACTGCGTTTCGTACTAATTGGATTGGGGTTGTAAGTGCTCTGTTGGAGAAACCCGGACTTCTGAATCCGGACCAAATGAAACCCGGACTTCTGTTTGTAGTATAAGTACAGCTAATATGGTATTCATAAGGAGACGTGTCTTAATCGCCAGCTCGACGAACAAGGTTCGATTTGAAGCCTGCTTGTTAAGCTAGCTCGATAAATAAGACTGAATCTACTACTGCTCATCGAGCGGCTCGACAAACAAGCCCAAAAAATAGTGCTTACTTATCGAGCGGTCGATGAATAATCCAGGTCGTTAGCAAAATAAATATTTGGCTCGAAAGATTGGCATGTAGCTCTAGTATAAGAATGTTATAATCTGAAAGAATGTCATCGTCTAAATCGTTTAATACATGTAAATTTCCATAATTACAAGTATGAAGTTTCCATATTATGGAAATTTACATGTACTACCATGTAAATGATTCAGCTATGGCATTCTTTTTTATTCTGTATTCTATATTCTATATTCTACATTGTATTCTATTATAATTATATCTCCAGTATTTGTGACCCCTTGTATAATATAAAACTGTTTGGGTTCGGAGATTGTTTGGACTACTCGCAGGGTGCTGAGGTCGCCTCCTTTAACATAGGTAATTGAACCACCTTTTTTGAAGGTGGGAATATGGCCTAGTGGTTAAGGGGTGCTGCCCCTGACTGGCGATTGATGCCTAATGCGAGGGTCCGTGGGTTCGAATCCGGTAGGGAACTATGTCTTTCACCTTAGAAACCCGTTCTATTATATTCTGTATTCTATAAGATTAATCTTATTCCGAGCCACTGTCAATGATGGCGAATGCGATATATTACAATGTAGGATGTAGTTTGTCAGGTGTGAACGAAAATGAGACGAACTAAATCATTCTTTTTCATTTTCAGCTTACATCGCATTTAGACTTGATGGCAACGACCGGCATCTACGGTATATAATTGTAATTCGTTTGTGAATGATAACGGAACAACGAGTCATCAATTCAACAGCAACATGTCTGTAAAAATGCATCAAATACATGTACGTGTAGGACACTGTAAAATCAAATGGATTGCTTGGTACATGTAGCAGCTTTAATTTTTAGTCACTAGCTACATACTACCGGTATATGACTTGTTTCATTAGACCATTTGTCATTTGTTCTTCTGGTACATTCACCCAGGTGAACACAATCCATGGTCCATGGACCATTTCCTTAGTACAAAATTAACGCTCAGAGGGTATTGATTACCTCATTCAATATTTTTAACCAGATCATGAATTGATTACGACTTTGTCACGGCCCGATGTGAAAAGTCCATGAGGAAATACCGTCAACAGTCTGGAATGGACGGGTGCCGTATTAGAAAAGAAAAGGGGTTTTCAACCCACTTTTTTGTTAGGGTGGCATGTTACCACCCTACCTTAGAAGTAGCCCACCCTACCTTGCAGTCCAGTTTTGTAATGGTTTTCTATTACACCCCCACCTTAAATTGGTGACCACCCTATCTTAATTTGCAAAGTAATGGGAAAACCAGGAAATTCAAGGGGACCACCCTACCTTAAGAAACCCTGCGGAGAACACTGGCCCAATGTACAACGGAGACTCTATATATTTTTTATCATAGATTTCTATAGAAGGGCCCAACTGGCGACTTTTGCCCACGACAAGGGACGAATCTGAAGTCTGCGATATTCCCTCGACAAGCTGCAATATTTTGAATTCGTAGTGTTCCGCATAGGCAAACGTACGCAGTCGTTGATTGGTCGCGAGCTTCGTTAAGCCAGTTGCATGTTGGCATCTCCAATCCGTAGGTATTCGTACCTTGTCAAACACTGTCGAAGCCTACCGCCAACGCGCGTTGTCAACTGGTCGCTGATTTAAGCCCAGCCAATCAGCGACCAGTTGACAACGCGCGAAGTCAGCCTTAGATTAGGCTTTAGAAAACTTAAAAGTTTTCTAAAGCCTAATCTAAGGCTGACTTCGATTGTAACTCGACAACTTACTCGAGTTGAAAATCTGCCAGCAGTTATGACGTCAAGAAAACAAAATGCGCATGCCTACCCGGGTTCCGAATCGAATTCCAAAATTAGCGGAATCGTTGTTGTCAGTTCAGTACGTGTATTTCCAATGTGGCCGTTCACATCAATTTTTAGCGGGCATTTTAAATTGACAAAAATCAGCTGATATGGCAAATGAAATGATGCTATAGGCTATTTCATCTTTGATGAAAATACTGACTATTCACCAGTAACGATGAATTTGTACACCAACAACCCCTGTTGCGGGCCATGGTTGCAATCTTTATGCCTTGGCCCGAGTACCCAAAGATGATCAGGCCATCATCATCACCATTTACTGCGTGGTTGTTCCCAAAACCGAGGGCAAAAGTGCTCCTGTCCCTGTCCCCACTTATTTCTGGCAAGAACAACGGTTTTTGACTACTATTTATTCCATTTTTGGAAAAAATATCCCGCGTCCGATTCACATGCCGCCATTTTGGACGAGTAAGTTTTTCGCTACCATCGATTGGTCGTGGGTTGGTCGGGCCGGGTAGATTCGACGCCATCTTTGTTGCAAAGTTAGGCAACTCCGGTAGATTTTGCAATTCGTTTGTAACTCGGGTCGCCCCAGCTCAACTCGAGTTACAATCGAAGTCAGCCTTACATGTAATTGATTCAGGGTCGTGGGTGGCGCCAGCTATAAACGGTCATTAGCATTCGACCATGTCCTTGTCTTGAATCGTAAGGAGAACATGGTTTTATATTTCCCGATTTTGCGCAACATATTTTACACAAAAAACATCTCGATCGTAATCTACTGGTGGATGAAGACGAATTTACCTGCGGTCTGTCACGTCATTGTCTCACAAAGTAATCGAAGTCATGTGTCTTTCAAGCAAACGTCAGGTGGCCGGCTAACTTTCTGCTCGTACACTGAATGGGAAAGAAGGTGTGATTATTTCCATAAAAAAATTCGCGCTCCTGTCAGATGACAGTATACTGTGGTTACAATCAATGAAAGGGCGACAGCTATAATGAAGTTTAAAGCGAAGATATTCTCAAACGGAAGGGCCTTATCCCAGGACACTAACTTCTACCTTGGCCTACCGGTCAAGTTAAAATACAATAAACAAGCCATTCTTTGGGCTGGTAAAAGATGTGCACTTTCAAACGAGTTAATACGAGTTAACCCAAGAGGACGTTCTTGCACTGGATGCGAAGATTGGTAAGAACAATATAACGAAGTCAAAACCTACCGTACAAGTACACTCTTGTAGAAAAGTAAAAGGACAGTAAGTTTTCCTAAATATCGCAAAAACCATTGGAGCTACAGCAATGGTATTTGCACCCAATCTGAAGCAACATGTTGGGGACAGAACCATGGTGTTTTACAATTTTAATTAATTAAGGGGAAAATGACATTTTGTGAAATGACTTTTTTCACAATTTTTGAAAAATCGTACAATTTCAAATGTTCTTTCTTCATTACATTCAACTTGCCTGACTGACCAACATCTGCAACTTTTCCCTTGTAAAATATCAAGAGAAAATGCCTCTTTTGGCATTTTGCAGGAAAATAAATCCCACCTATAATGTAGTTAAGCAGACAACACCTCTGGGACAGCCCCTCTTTACCAGGGAATCTTGGCGTCATAACAGACAGTGATCAACAAGACCTGTGGCTTACCAAGACTCTAGTTATATTGACAGTATGACCTAACTTCCTTTTACAATAAAAGCCAATTGATGGTTAATGAGGTTTTGCACTGAAAAGACATGGGTTGAAGTCAGTGTCACTTCTCATTTGGAACGTGAGAACTGAACTGGAACAGCCCCAGGCCTAGACTTTAGAATATAAAATCCGTAAAGAGGGGCTGACCCAGAGATGTTTCTACATGACTGTGTGAGTGGGATTTATTTTGGCTAAAATGCCAAAAGAGGCATTTTCTCTTGAGATTTTTAAAAGGGTCGAAAGCTTGTCTCAATATAACCAAGTTACTTACTTTCATTTCTACCTACTGTCATTTCTACTCATTCATTCACCGATCAACATGGCTACCTCGATAATAATTTATAATTAAGATGCTGTAAGCCTCTGCAGGGTCCTGGGTGACAAAATTGGTCTGAAATTGTAGGCAATGAGACTTGCCCAAAGCCCCATGCCCAGTTGGATTCGAACCAGATGTAACGTTTTTCAGTGAGGCCCGTGAGCCAGTGTGACAACACAATAGACTGACGGAATAAGCGGCGACTGGACAATGGCCGACACACAGAGAAACAGCGAGTTCGTTTCCCAGTGTGTTCCGAACAATGGGAATCACACAGAAAAACGGCCACACTGAAAAACGTTACACCTGGACCCTATGACCACGAGTCGGAGACCCGAACCACCTCACTACCGTGGCCCTCACATGATGAAGTCCATGATTCTTACTGATATATTCCTGACATGGTGGGATGCCCCCCGAACATACTCCTCCAATGTAAAGCTGAGGCGATATCCCAATTTTGTTTCTTTGCAAAAGTTTCAGACTTAAGTTGCGAGTTTTTCATTATGTTCACTTTCGACTTGATTCGACGCAGGAAAAAGAGCAAAAGGTAATGCATATACAAATAAATTCAGGGCCGTATATAGCTCTTTGGTCCGGGGGGGGGGGGGGGGTA
>NMRB01004364.1:14755-39144 GCA_002633025.1 Notospermus geniculatus
TGGATTTTCTTACAAACCAGACAGAAATTATTTTCTGGCCATATTTAAGCCATGTGTAAACGATTGGAGCCTTTTGAACCATACCTTTAAGTTAAGGCAGCCATGTTGTTTATTCCAATGATGCAAGTTGGATTATCAGGCATTGAATCCAACGAAACCGCTTTTTACCAGCAATGGCAGTCTATGTTTTCCTTTCAGTGAAACTGCAGAGATGATTCCAAGAGGGGATTCATGGAATCATTACCTGGAAGTGATGGGGATTCCCCACTGTTGTTACCTATTAGTTAACTGTCAGTTAACTTTCTGTCAACTAGCAGTAAACTCATAGTTAACGTGAGCAAGGATTTTCAGGGCTCACGTTAACTAAACTATAACCATAACTGTAACTATATTCCTTAACTGATACATTTGACCTCACCCATTGGCTTGCCGTGCTGTAGGCCCGCATAGAAGAAACTTGGACACAAGTAGAGGAAACCAAATTTTTCTGAATCTGAGAACTGCGATTGATTGAGGAATATGAAAAGGTGATGACCGTTGTATCCTCGAAATTGTCGTCAAATGTAACGAACAAGAAAGAACATGATGCTTGGGTGAAGATCGCCAACGCCATGAAACTCCATGAATAACCGCAACCCAGCTGTATCACACACGGTCGAAGAATTTCTACAAAAGAAATGGCAAAATATTGTTTGTCTGTCTCATCTGTAGCGTTCATATCATTACAAGTGATCTGGAAATTTCAAATGAGTATGAAAGGGGAAGAAAATATTCTTCCTGCAGCTGGGCTCGAACCCAGGGATGTCGTAAACCACTACTTCGTTCCTACGGCCTACGCTGTAGCCACTGGGCTACCGGGGCGAGCCCCAGACTCGGTCAAAAAAAAATTCTCACGTCGCACAGCATGCTCGAATCGGTTGGAACTACCAGCGTTTATTGCATCCACTTAACGTTTCTGATCATCGCGTCCGTCCAAACGGTTTTGGACATATGGTAAAACCATTGTCTACGTCATCCCTCCCCCAACAATTGTCAGTCTCCTTTACCGTGTCCGTTAATCGCAGTTTTTGAACAAGAGTGAGGTTTCCCAAATCTGCAGAAACAGGAAATAGGAAATGAAAAATAGGAAATTCAACTTCATTTCCATGGAGCTATTTGTGGAGATGGTTTTGGTACCATGAATACCCCTGCTGCCAGTGTGTCTTTTAAGCGGCGAATCCACTGTCGCGATCTTGGCTTGAGACGAGGTTGCGTTCCCTTGCGATCACCTTATATGGCAATCTGAAGTCCTTATAAGGCAACCGCAAGGGAACGCAAGCGCGTCTCAAGCCAAAATCGCGACAGTGGATCACCCGCTTTAGATATCACATCAGACCTACAGAGTCATGGTGCATGTTGAATTTTTAAATTCACTTCTTAGCTACGAAGTAGAAACGAAAGATAAATTTCAAAGTTTAATATACACCGAAACTCTATTGGTTTATCGTCATATGCTAAAAGATGTTCTTGCAGCCGGCAGTATTTGTGGTACAACCATCTCCTGAAATACATTACGTCGTGGAAAAGAAGTCAAATTTCATATTCGTACTTCATGTTTCGTCAGATGTGCGAATCCTCGCTATTATTGCTCGATTTTTGCGATAAAAATGAATATTTCTCTGCAACTTGTCCAATCCACTTAAATTTTAAGACAGCCCCAGAGGAGTCTCAAATATAGCGGTATTTTTGAGCAAGTCATTAAGTTTAAGTAGCATATAGAATCCCATTAAAGTAAGTTGCTTAACTTAAGATGGTACATATGTGCCTTACTTTGACTTAACTACGTTTATGAATATGGAGCCTGGTCTGTGGAACGCTTTCCCCAGCAGTGTCAGGATGGCTGAGTCGTTGACTCCCAGGTCATCATTCAGACAGGTGGCACCTGGTCTGTGGAACGCTTTGCCTGGCAGTGTCAGGATGGCTGAGTCGTTGACCCCAGATCCTTCAGACAGGTGGCACCTGGTCTGTGGAACGCTCTGCCCAGTGGTGTCAGCATGGCTGAGTCAGTGACTTCTTTTAAAAGGCTTCTTAAAACATATTTTTTGCACAATGTTTTAAAGAAATCATTTAATTCTCTTCTTCTATATTTATCTAGATGTTTTGAATATGAAATAGAAATCGGGTTTCTAAGGTGAAAGACATTGCTTCCTACCAGAATCGAACCCACGGACCCTCGCATAAGGCATCAATCGCCAGCACTAAGGGGCAGCACGCCTTAAACCACTAGGCCAAATCCCCATCTTCAAAAAAGATGGTTCAATGGCCCATGTTTAAACGAGGCGTCCATCAGTACCCTGCGAGTAGTCCAAACAATCTCCGAACCCAAACAGTTTTATGTTATACAAGGGGTCACAAATAAAGGAGATACAAGTAAAGAATATGAAATAGAAATCGGGTTTCTAAGGTGAAAGACATTGCTTCCTACCAGAATCGAACCCACGGACCCTCGCATAAGGCATCAATCGCCAGCACTAAGGGGCAGCACGCCTTAAACCACTAGGCCAAATCCCCATCTTCAAAAAAGATGGAACAATGGCCCATGTTTAAACGAGGCGTCCATAGATGTTTTGATATTTTATGCAAAGCGCCTTAGAGCCTTTAGGAATAAGGTGCTTTATAAATTTTGAATAATAATAATAATGATAATCAGCATCCAGCGTACCCAGTACACCTGGCGTCAACAGCCGATTTTCCTCGGGGGTGGCGAGCAGATCGCTTCCTCTGGTGTGCTGCTGGATTTAGTGATACAGATCGAGAATGTGTTCTTCAATGCTGATCTCATGTTCTCTTTCAGGAGAAACCTGCCGTGACAACTCTACCCAAGGACGGATATGTTCGGTACAAGTCGGCTGGTAGAAGTCGGGGTAGCAGGTTCCGATTAGCTTTCCAGTACTCGTCGAGTCCTACTTACACAGCGAACTGGAACTTGAACTAAGAAAATGATGTGTTCCTATTTGGACAAATGCTTTTTTTCATAATCATAAACATTGTGTCGTCACTGCGAGTCCTCTATAGATGTAGAGCTTCCAAGATATACTACACTCCTTACGCAGTGTCTTCTCACTCATACCTGTCGTTCACAGACACTGCTTACAGTAGCCAGAATCCCGCAGATTTACAACTAGAGGGCGTTTAGCGTGACTAACGAAATAAACATTTTCTGATTGGTTCACTGTCAGCGTCCTTGACAACCACGGCAGACTGGTGGCTCGCCGTAAAGCTTTTATAAGGGACTGTTGCATTGCACTCTTCAGTGTTTGGCTCGTGTCTTTTTTGTTTTGAAACATCGCTAAAGATGTGGATAATGATGCTCTGTGAGATTATTGTGTTTGTATATTGATTGATCTTGTCAACAGCAGGACCAAGCACGGGGCAATTCCCGCGCTGACTGGCCTCTGACTAGTGCTGCGACCATGCGGAAAATCGGCGGGATTCTGGCTATTGTAAGCAGTGTCTGTGAACGACAGGTATGAGTGAGAAGACACTGCGTAAGGAGTGTAGTATATACATGTATTTCTATCATTTAATCGTGAAAATTGTACTGATTTTGTGAATACAATGTAATGTCCATATTCATACAACTGTATGAACGAAAGTGCTGGGTATTGGTGCTTAATCGATTAGAAATTGGTGCATGCTGAAATGATACTGAAACTAGAATTGTTCTTGGATACAGTGTGAGCCTGAGAAAGATTGTAGTAACATCTGACAGATATCTCTCACCCCTTCAAGTATCTGGCATTTACTTACAATGTACATGTATACCCCTCAGCATTAATTTATCTACACCTCATTTTGAATATCTTGTGAACAAATTGACCGAATTTGATCGGAATTGTGTTATATGAAATTTCCGCGCCTCGGTCACATTGTTCCAACGGTTATGAGTGATTGCTTTTACGCCAACATTATGTAAAAGGCTACAAAATCAACATTTTTTATTTTCTGTGAAAATCTTCTGATTTCTGCAATACATTTTGAAAACACTCATAGGAAATAGTCCTGTTAAATTTCCATTCGGGAAGTCATAACAGTTTTTGAGAAAAAAGGTTTTTCCCCAGACGCTTTGCCGTGACCTGATTGCAATGGTTGAAACAGACCCTGTTCAGACTACCACCACGTCATGAATAATAATTTTTTCCTCAGGAAACCGTAACATGTGACCAGTGGATCATGTTAATAATTGTGTTACGTGACCAAATTAAGCAGATGACGCGTAGGTTTATGACTGAAAACTGAATTCTTTTTGTGGACAATGGTCAATTGAAATAAACAGGCCAATAATAGGCCTCAAGCCCAATAGGCCTTAGGTCAGTCATTCACATATTACGCCTACATCCAACCTCGCCAGAGGAACAATGAAAGAATGGACGAATCGGAAAAGTTACTCAGGCGATCACAATAGGGTTTTTTCACTTGGCAAGTGCGCGCACATGAGCACATTCCCTAAACCCGCAGTTATCATTAGGGCCGTTTAGACGACAGGCAAAAATCCACATACGATCCGATCGAATCCGATTGTGGTTCCAAACTCTTGCGTGTAAACGCTGCCCAATGGGAGCCAATGTGGATTTTGGACCGCATTGGACCACATTCGACCACATTCAAATCTCGTCTAAACGCAAATGAGACCCGATGAGGTCGATCGGATCCAATCGGATCGAATCTGAATGTGGTTTTTTGCCTTGTCGTCTAAACGGCCCTATGATTGGTTGGTTGGTCCAAGTAGACGTGGATTCGTAACATAGCAATTGTGCCATGCAGTATTCCAGTGTTCATGAATAACTGGACAAGCCTCGTCGACCACGAAAGCCTGCAATAGAATGTCATGCCCCCTATATGAAATGGGTCGCAACTCTGACGGAATGAGGGTCAGCAGGGCACTGACTGACAGAACATCTGGCATGGGGGGGGGTATCTCATATCGGGGCCACTACATTCTACAACACTGGCAATCTCACAGATTTTCAGTTTAGTGAGCTATTCGCGTCGACGACAGTACAGTTTCCCGAACGGCCGTGTTAAAATGCAATTGCCAGTTGTTACCGAGCCGCGGTTCATTTTGCGAATAGGTCGCTTTCAAAGACGAGACCGTTCAGACAGTTTCCGCATTGTCGTCACTTGCGCGAGAGCATATGAACACAATAGGGCGAGCAAGTATTNGAACATTGATTTCAAATAACTCCCAAGGATAACCCCTTCTTGTCGGACTTATGGGATGTCGGACTTATGGTACTTCGGACTTATGATACCTTTCTCTGAACGTCGGACTTATGATACCTTTCTCTGAACGTCGGACTTGTGGTATGTCGGACTTGTGGTGTTTCGGAATTGTGGTACATTCTTAAAATGATTTTTCCATTGTCGGATTTATGATACTTCGAACTTATGGGATGTCGGACTTGTGGAGTGTCGGACTTGTGGGGGGACACCGTTACCGAGCCGCGGTTCATTTGTGCGAATAGGTCGCTTCAAAAACGAGACCGTTCAGACAGTTTCAGCATTGTCGTCACTTGCGCGAGAGCATATAAACAAAACAGGGCGAGCAAGTAGCTTCATAACATTAGACCATCGAGACCGTGTCCCACTGTCGCCATTTGCGCGCGAGTAAATAGTGAGCTTAAGAAACCATACGTTAACGTTAACGCTAACGTTAATGACATCATTTTGACGTCACATCGAATGAATCTGTTGCATTTCTTCTAGTGGTGACGTCATTTTGACGTAATTAGCGTTAGCGTTAACGTTTGGTTTCTTAAACTCACTAATGTATACAATGGCCGAGAAAGCACTCGAGACCGTCAAGACTATTGCCAATTTGCTACGCCCGTCATGGCGAGGAAAAACGACAAACTTCTCAAACTGACTTGGAAAATGTTGACACTCCATGGGGGAATTCGTGCAGTTTTTTTATGGGAGTGGTGTCCTACTATGTATAAGTTGCGGTCAGACTTGCATCTCAAAACGGTTTTCAGATTAAAGGCGCCCCAATATAATAATACGCTTCAAAAGCGTTTTACTCGATCCACATTTATAACCAAATCTGCGAAGAACTTGGATTGAGTGAACATTTCTGGGAGCATAAGGGGATAATTTTAGTCCTTTTATAACCCTATTCAATACCACCACTGCCATTAATTCAATAACAGCTACTGCACAGACCCTTTCCGCATTGGTTATATGCATCAGTGCCAATAACCAGCATGAATGCCTCAAGCCTATTGGCCAGATGAAGACAACAGGCGCTGTGACTGCCTTGCTCGCGTCTATCTGCTGAGTGAAAAAAGCCTAATATTTTCTCGGACGAGGTATTAGCCAATTGACTATCAATGAGGACTTTAAAAAACAAGCCTTGCGATTGGGTGCTTACTGACTAGGGACCATGGCACAAGTCAAACTTAGTGTCATGAATTTGGCCTTTGGAAGTCATTGAAAAACGTCCATATCATCAAAAGTGCTGAATAAATTTACCAAGAACTTCCAAAATAG
The DNA here is from genome assembly GCA_002633025.1 of Notospermus geniculatus. NCBI lineage: Eukaryota > Metazoa > Nemertea > Pilidiophora > Heteronemertea > Lineidae > Notospermus > Notospermus geniculatus. The sequence goes on from NMRB01004364.1 coordinate 21,284, forward strand.
TGTTTAACAAATGGCTATCTTTATCTCTCCGATGTTTCTTAAAAATTTCAGTTGAGAATAAAAAAGTTGACTTTTACAGCCATTTTTTGACAGTTGATTACATAATGTTGTAGTGAAAGCAATCACTCAAAACCGCTGGAATTATTTGACCAAGGCATTGAAATTTCATATAACAGAAACCCGATCAAATTTGATCAATTTGTTCACAAGATATTCAAAAAAATGAGGTGTAGAAAAATTAATGCTGAGGGGGGTACATGATAAATATGGATAGGCGTAGAATGGCTAGGCTTGGGTACAAAGGACGGATATATATATACAAGATGGATACATAGAGTAAGGTTTGGGGAGTAATACCAAAAGAGTATTTTGTTACACCAGGGATCCAGTCTGCCTTTACCGATGAACCGATGATGGTATGCATGCTAGGTGTGAAAACGGTCGGTATACAGTATTTTCAGATTTAATAAAGACATCACTCCACTAGATCAGCCCCCTCATTACTATGGCCGAATCGGTAGATGTCGTCCTGGGTAACCCTAAAGTTTACCCAGGACCAACCTGGGTAACCCTAAAAGCTACCCAGGACGATCCTGGGTAAACTTTAGCACACTAAAGTTTACCCAGTTTGAAATTCGCGCACTTTTTCACCTGCGGTCGAGGTTGAAATTGGAATGTTTTCAATCTAAACACACGAAAATTCCTCATCGCACGGTGTCTGTCGTCATGGTCGTGCATGTTGTCCCAACTTTAGGCCTACCTTGTGAGCAACAAAATGTACCTTAGCTCTCTATCCGGGCTATCTATATATAACATGTATAACGGCAGAACGGACGCCTTGTACATTTGTTGTACCTACTCACCAGCGACAGGCGCCCATGCTTCCACAGCGCCGATGGCAATTTCCCGCGCCAGTGCATATAAATTCATCCCCAACTAGCAACTCCAGTTTGGGGTCACGTTTTACACCGTCACGCAGTTCGTATTGTCATTTCACGACCTTAGCCATTTTCTTTTTGATTTCTCGACCTTTAGCTGTGAACTGAACGTCCCTATAAGATGCGATCGAATTCAAATACATCTGCAAATCCTCCGCAGCAACACGAGTGACGTTATCAGCTGCCGTTTTTTGCCGATTTGATGGATTTCGTGCACTGACATATGACTGAAGTGCCGTTTTCAAGATCCTCGACCGCAGGTGAAAAAGTGCGCGAATTTCAAACTGGGTAATCTTTAGTGCCCTAAAGTTTACCCAGGATCGTCGTGGGTAACTTTTAGGGTTACCCAGGTTGGTCCTGGGTAAACTTTAGGGTTACCCAGGACGACATCTACCGATTCGGCGTTACTATGAATATGGTAACCAGTTCGTGCATGAAAGCTCGATGGCTCTAAAGCGGCCTATCCACGTGCAATATTATTGCACAATATGAGGATCAAAATAGGCAATATTATTGCCAATCTTTCTCCCATCCATTATGCCAGAAGCAGATGACACCCATTTTGGGCCCCATATTGTGCAATAATATTGTACGTTGAAAAACCTCTTTACAGCTTTTGATTGATTGAACTGGACTAAATACCATTATAGTCTGTTTAAGTCATCTGGAGCTCGATGGGCGTATGTCAATGAAACCCCTAGTAACCGGACAACAACGGACTTAAGGCGGTGACAGACTGGTCCGTATACGATCCGTATACGACCCGGTCCGTTGCTTCGCTTGAATCACTTTCTACTCATTTCCAGTTGATGTGACAGACTGGTGCGTATCCGATCCGACACGGCACGTCAATCCGCCCCGAACATGCCGAATCAACCGGCTGGGCGATTTTTACGGACTGCGGACACACAACGCTGACCTTTTATGGACAGTATCCCTATAAAATTCTTTGAAATCGACAGCTCTTTTTGTTCCGAGTCGCGGACGAATCGCTTCCTTGATAGGCGACAATGGCTAAAATGACCATGTGATGTAGATTTGTCGCACTAGTCTGTCACAGCCCTCCGTTTTTTGCTGTGTCGGACACGTGCTGGACGGATACGTATCGCACACGGAACGGACCAGTCTGTCACCGCCTTTAGGGTTTACTCTAAACGGTCCAACACACATTGTTTTCTAAGCAGCTGAACCTTGGTTCGAAATAGAACGTGCAACCAGGCCTTGATTCGAAATTGAACACAGGCACAGGCATGGGATTGGCTGGAAGTGTCCTGTCAATAAAACGCATTTCAATAGCCAAACTTCACTAGCAATACCAAGGTCTGCCTGACAACCAAATGGTCCTCCCATCGAGCTCCAGATGATTTAAACGTACTATAGATCATTTAAAATTGAGTGTACCTGACCCAGTGAGGAACATGAGTTCGGGTCTTTTTCGCTAACTGTGTAAAGGCGGTGACAGACTGGTCCGTATACAATATCCGTATACGGTCCGGTCCGCTGCGTCGTTTGGATCACTTTCTACTCATTTCCTTTTGATGTGACAGACTGGTCCGTGTCCGACCCGACACCGACGGCACGTTATCCCGCACTGAATCAATCGGGTGGGCTATTTTTACGGACTGCGGATACACAACGCTGACCTTTTATGGACATTATCCCTATAAAATTCTTTGAATTCGACAGCTGCTTTTGTTCCGAGTCGTGGACGAATCGCTTCCTTCTTGATGGCTAAAAAAATGACCATGTGCTGTAGACTTGTCGCACTAGTCTGTCACAGCCCTCCGTTTTTTGCTGTGTCGGACACGTGCTGGACGGATACGTATCGCACACTGAACGGACCAGTCTGTCACCGCCTTAACGCTCGTTGTACACTTGGGATTCACTTGTACCAGTACAGGTCAGTTTCAATAAGGAACTTCATGCCCTATGTTCATACCCTATGTTCCAGAAAGAAACCCACTCTTTTTGAATTGATCCTGTGGATGGTTTTCCCAGAAAAATGATTTCACAATAGTGAAAGTGAAAACCCGTTTTTTTTTGTGTCACACTTCACCCACTAACCATTGAAAGTACATGTAATAGGCCTAACAGGGTAAAGGCCTGTTACCGATGTCTGAGGGGTAACATGTCTAAAGGCCCGTCTACACGATCATACATTTGTTCAAAACATCATCATACATTTGTATGATGATGTTCATGGACAAATGTATGGTCGGTGTGGACCGTTTTCCCAACAAACTTGAATAGCATCCAACACGTATGATGATGTTCAAACTTTTAGCTGCATTGTGTAGACGGAAATCCACAACAAGCTTGGACATCATCATACATCATCATACAAATNGTCCAAACTCCTTGGATTTTGACTTGAAAGTGCCTGAAGAAGGCCCCGGTGTGGGGGTTGAAAATTTGCATATATCGGAGACGACTTCGGATTTATTTATATTGTGACAGTTACGAAGCCTTGTATTTCTTGCTCACTGTCGTCCAGAAACCTGTAGTTGCAGTACGGAGGCACTTTTAAAGGATCTTTAGAGGCAGCTTGCTATTGGGCTACTAACAGTACTGCGACTGTACAACAGGTGGCGCTAGTAACCATGAACTCATGAATTGTGGATCAGATTTTGACATTGATGAAATTTTACTTCAAAAATGATGCCTAAGTTGGATCCTCATGCCATCAATTCTCTGTTAGTAATCATATCAATATGCACCAAAAAGCTGCCTCTAGAGGCTCGTTAATGCTACCGCACCCACGGTAGGGGATGGGGACATTGATTTACCATATTTTGACCTAAGACTTCTCCCCCAAAAAATGTCTACCCGTCTTATATTTAGCTATCAGTGGATTAATATTATAAGCAGCAACATGTATATCGAATTGATTCAAAAGAAGAACACGTTATTGAATGGACGTAAGAATGCGGACAAAAACAAGTGCATGGCATGAATACCTAACATAGAACATTATTTCTATTATTAGATTAATGTTAAATGTAGGCCTAATAATTCAAGTTGGACAAAACTCGTTGAAGATCTATGACACAATACATGTACTTTGCTATTAAAGGGAGACTCCATTCATTGTGTAAAATTTGAATTTTTGAAATATCGTTAATACATTCAAATTCATGGATATCTGCAACATATTATATTTTTTTAACCATTAGCAAACTCATCATTTTAAGTATTTCAATTACATCCCAAGGGGACCATTGCACAGCACATGTGATGTCATGTCATGTCATGTCATGTCATGTGCTCAATGCATATTTTTGAAGGAACAACCAATAGGCCTAGGCAGTCACAGTATTAGCTCATTCACTACAAAGGTCGTCAGCCTATTGACACTTGTGACATCACAACTCATGGCAATAGTCTACATGGATTGATAAAAATTCAAAAGTTTACAACGAGTAGAGTCTCCCTTTAATACATACAAAATACAATAGGCTAGGATTGCCGCCAATATAACATGTGGCCACACCGCTCCGGGCATGTGGTGTCGTCAAAAACAAGGCTCGCTTCCTTGGTGATCTAATAGTTAGAGGTCATTAAGGTTTAAACTAAACAACATGATCGCTTCACTGACGCGATAGGCCTTTCATATGTCATGAGCAATGGCTTCACCATAAGGCCTAATAACGAAAATAAAAACCACGCAGGGATAAACGCTCTATTCAAGTCAAATCAGTACATGCACATGTATGTAGATTGGCGTTGTAGTAACCTGGGTCCATATTCATAAAACTACTTAAGTCTAAGTGTGACACTTATTCTTTGTTCAAAACAAAAGATAAGTATCACACTTAGGGCCGTATTCAAGGGTCGCACTTTCATTAAAGTCTCACTTTTCTCAATGCTTCAAGCACAGAGAAAGTTGAACTTAAGCCGTACTTTAGGCTAAAGTGCGACCCGTGAATACGGCCCTTAGACTTAAATGGTTTTATGAATATGGACGCAGGAACCTTCACATTCGTTTAACTTGCAGATCAAGGGCCTGTTTCATAAAGTGACTTGAAGCTAATGGTACCATTAACTCAATGCATTTTCCATTTGGTTAAAGGTACCATTAGCTTAAAGTCACTTAATGAAACAGGTTCTGAAGCGGAATATAGATTTAGTTCTGAGACCGCCGCTATAGGCCTGTGCTGAACAGTTTCGTAAATCCCTTCACCTAAACTAACACCGAATACAACATGGAATATTTTTATTTCTTTATCACTTTATGACAGGATGGTCAGGTCATACAATAATTCTTGTCTTGACGATTAAACGCCTTAGCTAATAATAAGGTCCCAAATATTTGGTCCTATTTGATGGCCAGTTCGGCGTAAAACCTGTCGTTAAATTAAATGTGCACTTGAGGGGAACTCTGAGTTCCAGAATTAATTACATGTATCTGCCGAATAATGGTGTTTCTGTCACTTTATGTAGCGTGTTCGATTACTAGCGCCGCGTTTCCCCGAGTAAGCGCCACAGCGTTCTGGTTAGCTCTGACGTCACAACTCGCGCTTACTCGTGCCTGGCCGAAGTGAGCGACCCTCTGAGCCGGTTACTTCGGGAAAAGATGGCGGCGAAGCTGATTCAGCCAATGGAGAACGAGGAAATGCTTTGGCGCCATGACACTTTACTCGAGCCATGCGCGAGACCGTTCGTTTACTTGGCCCTTCACAGACGCTATGACACTTTAATCTAACCCAGGCGCGACATCGTTCATTTACTCGGCCTCACTGCGCATGCTCCACAATGCGCGATATCCGAGCTCCCCCAAGCGCGGTGCAAGTAATCGAACACGCTACTGAAGCAGAGCTCTTCGGGTCTCCCACATCACCGGCGTTTCCGATATCATTCTGTTTCATGGTTCAGCAGAACTCTTCAGACCTTCCTCATCTCCGACAACATCCAGTCCAATGGTTCAGTGGAACGTTTTGGATGTCTGTCAACTCCAAGTAAACCTTATCTCCCGCAGTGAACCGTGTGATATATCAAGCAATAGGAACCTGCATAACAAGCCCTGCCAAAAGGGGGCGCTGCAGGCAAGTGGCCCATGGTTGCAATGAGAAATCCTTTTGCAAAGTCAATGATTATTGAATATTTCATCCCTGAATTACCCTGCACGGGAAAATAGCACCAAAAATTTAATTTTATTGGTCCTTAATTCTACTTTGATGAGTTTTATGAAGAAAATCAACAAAATATATTTTTAATTGAAAATGCATTGCACATGACCTTTTTGTACTGGTGCTGCCATCTGGATTTTTAGTCGTGCGGGTTCCTCATTCGTTCATACTGAGGGGCCGTCTCAAAATTACATGATGCCAAAAAAGACGAAGTGACTTCACCTTTTTCCCTGACCCCCCCCCCCCCTTGAAAAGATGAAGTGGGCACTTGACATTGGCTTCATCCATGTACATGTGGGGACGGTAGGCATGGAAAGATGATAAAGAAAAACATGTGAAGACACTAGTAAACCAAGGAAGCATATAAAGAAGTAATTCTCCTGTAAAAAAGAGTGATGCCAATTTTTTTCAAAAAAGATAAAGTGGGCTTCCCCAAATCGAGAACCCCCTCCCTCCTAGGCGATGTCACTTCGTCCTTTTTGGCATCAAAACAATTTTGAGACTGCCCCTTAGCGGAACCTACCATCCTACAGGTCTGTGTCCAGTTTTATTCAGGCTTTTAGGAAAAGTTTGATTTGTCAACGTTTTTAAGTCTACCGGGGCACAGGACGGTCATAAAATCTCCCATAGTCGATGTATAAATCTAATAAAATCTCCCATAGTCGATGGATAAATCTAATACCTGATAAGCTGAATGATGAAAATAAGCTTATTTTCTCTGCCATAATCTTAGTGAAATATCTGTGCGATCGGTATTTTTTTTACAATTATTAGGCTGTTCTGCCTAAGTCTCTGTTCATCGCTGAATGATTGTAATCATGATCCCGTCACGTATGCTTGGGGTTTTCATGTCGGCTATAAACGTATACATGTCCCAACTTTAAAAAAATTATGCGAAAGATTCGTCCATATTTTTAAATGTTTTTACATGTTCACTATAATAGGCTACATATGCAGTTTATTTGAAGTTTCAAAAACAGACACGTACACTCTTGATCATAAGTAAATCCGCACCAGATATTCTTGATTTACTCGATAATTACTAATTACTTTTTCCCAATTTTTGGACATGTGAAAGCCACATGCATTGTCTAACACATTCCGCTTCAATTATTCAAATCGACCAACATCACTGTCTCCCAGAGCAATTCAAAGAGGGCAGGGTGGTTTGGAGGTTTCACCAACGGAAGTTTTCATCAAATTTTTCACCTGCACAACCTTCAGTCTTGGTCATTAAGCGACAGTCCAGTGAAAATTTTCCAAAAATATATCAAGATCTCGCCAAAAATTGCATTTTTGTCCAAAATCTCACCACATGCTTGGCAACCAGTGAACCCAACTGTGAGATGGTCCCTTTACAAACGCAGAGTTGGCGCACGCAGTGCGTCAACCCTGCGCTCATTTCGGCGTTTCATAAACGCCCCTAGACGCACGGCCTAAACGCCGGATAAAACGCTCGTGTGAGACGGCCTTTAGACTTGTCCCCAGTCAATGCCCTGAATTGAATGTTGGCTAGTTGAACACGCCAATTGTTATTCAAAATCATTGTGGTTGGAGTAACACTAACCACAACAGATCAATTTCATGCTTTCAATCGGAGTTCAATTCAAATTATCCGGCCACCAAAACACAATACAGTGTCCTGTTTGCATAGTATGGCGAGGGGGCATCTCACAGTTGAGTTCACTGGGTTGCCAAGCAAGTGGTGAAATTATGGACAAAAATGCATTTTTGGCGACATCTTGATATATTTTTTAAAAAATTTGTCTTGTCTGTCACTTAGTGACCATGGCTGAAGGTTGTGCAGGTGAAAAATTTGATGAAAACTTCAGTTGGTGAAACCTCCAAACCACCCTGCCCTCTTTGAACTGCTGTTGAAGACAGGAATGTTCGTCGATTTGAAAAATTGAAACGGGATGTGTTAGACAGTACTACACTCCTCTCGCAGTGTCTTCTCACTCGTACCTATCGTTCATAGCCACTGCTTACAACCGCCCGATTCCCGCCGATTTACCACTAGAGGGCGTTTGGTAACTAACGAAATACATGAAACATTTTCTGATTGGTTCACTGTCAGCGTCCTTGACAACCACAGCAGACTGGTCACTGGTCGTAAAGCATTTTACATTGGCCTGTTGCATTATGACGTAGCACGACTAGTCTACAACAACGGCAATGGGCTGCCCCCCGCCGTGTCCAGTATGCAGTGTCACTTGGCACTTTTCAGTGTTTAGTTCGTCCCTTTTTTGTTTTGAAACATCGCCAAAGAAGTGGATAACGGCGTTCTATACGAGATTATTCTGTTTGTATACTGATTGATCTTGTGAACAGGCCGAAGCCCGGAGCAACGCCGGCGCTGTTTCCCGCGCTGTTTGGCCACTGACTAGTGCTGCCACCATGCGGTAAATCGGCGGGAATCGGGCGATTGTAAGCAGTGTCTATGAACGATAGGTACGAGTGAGAAGACACTGCGAGAGGAGTGTAGACAGTACATGTGCCTTTCACTTGTCCAAAAATTGGGAACAAATAATGAGTACTTATTGAGTAATTCAAGAATGTCTGGTGCGGATTTACTTATGATCAATGTACATACGTATGTCTGATATCATAATGCAGAGAATATAAAAAGGGTAACTCTCAACTTGGTGCTAGACATACATGTACAATGTATCGGGTGTCCCCAAAAAAAGTGAACCGCTTTTCGACAAGTATTTTCTTAGCGATAGATAAACCGAATTCATTGGAAATTTTCACAGAGTAACCTTAGGGTATCATCAACAAGTCTGTAAATATATAAGAGAGCCGTCGCAAATTATGCGAGTATTGTCAAATTCAAAACAGCATGTCAAAAAATCCAATATCAGAGCTGTGCAATGTGACCTTCATCATGTTCATGCAGGTGTTGACATGCAGTTTCGAATTTGGCAATACTCGTATAACTTGCGACCGATCTCCTAGATATTTCTCAGACTTGGTGATGATACCCTAAGGTTACTCTGTGAAAATTTCCAATGAATGAGGAACCGGACGAACTAACGTCACGACGTGGCGCTGCGATCGATGAGACCGAAGTTTCTTTTTTCAAGGTGATTTCCAGTCATTTCCATTAACTTCTGGCGTGAAATATACCCTATTTTTTCGGTCGCATGACATTAAAATTTACACCATCTTGTCGCGGATGAAAAGTTCTGCAATTTCTTTGCTTTTTTCCTTAAAATAAAGAGGTAGGATGGCGATAACGGCAACGTCTTTATCTCATTTTTTCCTGTAGAAAAATGTACAGCTGATTTTTTCATGACGCAACGTCAGCACATAAAACGATGTCAATGACGTCGGTTCGGTCTCATCGATCGCTGCGCCGACCTGTCGGGATAAACGGCGTGCGGGTTCCTCATTCGGTTTATCTATCGCTGAGAAAATAGTTGTCAAAAAGCAGTTCACTTTTTTGGGACACCCGATATATCATTTTATTCTTCTGTGAAAATCGTAAAAGAGGCTGCGTGAAACGCTTGGACTCTACAGGCTTTAATGTCTGTTCCGATTCCTTCTGATGATGTCAGGTTGCTGAGATTATTGTCACAATTCGGATTAAACATCAGTCAAGGGCAATGCATAGAAAACATGTTTTCCGCGGGCAAGTCTAACTACATTTCGACTTGGATGACTGTGTTAAAGATAATTTATCACGGCTATTTTCGCGGGCCGCGAAAATCATTGTTTATTTACATTTTGTTTGTTTGTGTCTAGTCTTTCTTTGTCTTATGAGTAATTTGTTGGTGGCGTGCCCCTTTTGAAATTCTTTTGCTACCGTAAGTATTCAATTTGAGGGGTTGGCATCTCCTAAAAGTCCAAAATAACATAATGTAAACATCAATGTAAACAATGAAGTCGTGATACATCATCTTTAACCACGGCGTATGCTGGTACCAGGTGTGACAGGAATCAAAGTCCCCTGGAATCAAAGTCCGGTTCTATTGTTCAGCGCGGGATTAGAATATATGGCTATGGAGACATCACCGTTCGAATATTAACCTTACAATAGCGGGTGGTGGACTTGCATTCCTAGGACGTTGATTCCTGTCACACCTGTCGCGACAATTTTACATCGGACTTTTGGTTAGTCTAACCACGGCGTCGAATTCCTGTGGTATAATTGCATTTTAACATCACAACACAAATTCCGACACCTTCTTCTTCACCACATGCTGATAGTTGGTGTGAAAATCCCGTGACCGACACCTTGTTCACCACATGCTGATAGTTGATGTGAAAATCCCGTCTGTTTCCGGTCTGTTGTCCATTAACTTTGATTGCCTATAGAGGCTATGCACGTGACGTCATCAGCCAGCGTGACGCCATGTTGGATGGAACTGCGCAGCGCTTTTGACGGTTTTTACCTGCGCAGTTCCATCCAGCGTGGCGTCATACCCATTGATGACGTCATTTGATGACGTCAGTGCATAGCCTCTATAGGACTCCCACGGCTTTTGGGGCCATATGCACCAAACGAAGTTTATCTTGAACTCAGGTTGAGCCACAACTTTTCAATTGTTCCAGGTTTGCCATGGCATGATGTGACAATGGAAAAGTTGTGGCTCAACCTGAGTTCAAGATAATCTTCGTTGGTGCATACGGCCCTTGGAATCAATTTAGGCCCAAAATGCCGACAGGTCTCGACGGTTTATTCACATCCTAATGTGGATTCCGAGGGTCAATATTTATGACGACCTTGCCGATCTTAAATTCAACCTCGTTCCCAGGGCTTAACGTTGGCTTGTTAAGCCCGGGCTTCAGAACCGAATACCTCGGCTGTGATTGGCTATCGGCCTGACGCCATACCCAATACCCAGGAAAATGGATTAAAATATGGTCTATTTTATTTTATAGAGACATCTGGTGGCAACACATGAAGTGTATCCCTCAGTTACTTCATTGTTCGGAGTTTTAACTGATTTAAAAATCTTCACGTTTGATTCCTAATATGATCATATGCGCCACTTTTCCACATCCCATAAAGAGAAATTAGCAACAACCCGTACTCCGCTTCTGAAGTTGAAGTTTGGCAGAACTCTGGAACCTTTTTCAAGAGGTTCTTCACGTGACGTCACACCCTAATTAGCATAGAATTCAGAGGAACTGGTGCGGCCATATTGGCCGTCAGTGTCAATGGGGTTTACTGAAAGAAATTTAACTGGAATATTTTCCAAACTACATTTCTTATTATTTCTTAATGTATGATTTGTCAAATAAAATCACATGTTCTATAGCAGTCTGATGATTGAATGACACCTGTCTGTTGTAAAAACAGACGATTAGTGCTGAATTAGGCCTACATAGAGTTGTAGTGTATTACTGACGGCCCAAGCACGTGGCTAATCAATATGTATTTGACTGCCGACGTAGAGGGCGACACCTGGTGGCAGCAACACGAACTACAAAAATCCATTACAAAACGTGTAGTAAATCCGGTCAATTCGCCGATAACGTAGTTAGTCCCTGGGTTGGAGAGTGGCGCGGTGGCGCCGGCTGTCGAGAAAAAGTGGCAATACCGTGCCCCTTTAACAATTCAACTGGAATAAAAGGGCAAGATCCCCAAGTTCATTTTGCAAACTCAGAAAGAAAATCATGCGCACAATCAATCTCGTACCCAGATCTACCTCATCCGAGGATATCTCTGGAAAGGGCTGGCGACTTGTCCAAAATTTCTGGACAACCGCTGGCAGCGTGCCAAAATGTTTGTTTCCCACAATATTTCGTTCTTCGGTGACTGAAAAACATCATATATGCCTAAAAAGCCATATAATACACCCAAAACACGAGGTTCTTTGAGTATTAGAGCAATTTCAAATGAATAGTTTAGTTGGGATAATCAAACCGCGGGTGCCAGCTTCGGTGTGATTCGCCTCAAAATTAGTATATCGCGCATGCGCAGTATTCCTGAAGTGTCAGCCCTTTCCAGTGGTGTTGTAGGAACGTAACCCCACTGGGGACGAGTTTGGCGCACAATCCGTGCACAACGCGTCCCGTGATTAGTTCGTTCCACTCGCAATAGATGGCAGGGCGATAGGCCTGTGTACCTATCTTCAACGGGATCAGCTGGCTTTTCGCAAAATGTCACGTTCTTCCTTTTGCCAAAGATTGGCAAAATTATACATTTTGGACATTGTCATTCATACCACGCATCCTTATTTGGATTAGCCTATAAACCATTGTAATCTCGAAGTTGGCCTAACGATGATTATTCTCGCTTCGTGGTCACAGTGCATCTTCTGACTAAACTGCAGAAAGACCTTCCAATCATAACAGTGATAGTTCATGTGCGCACTTCGTTGCTTACATTAGACTTTTGTGGGGAAATTCATGAGTTGGGTGCAGGACTGGTGCGTACAACCAGTCAGTGGGGTACCGGCAAACAAAAGGAGGCGCTGATCATCAACTCGGTTAAAACGCAGCTGCGCATGCCTTTGCGATTGTTGAACGTCATCAGCCGTCATGCGTCATTCTGACGTTACAAAAACTGCGTCACTCACAACCCATGACGTCGACCATTCGCCTGTCGTTTACGCTAAAATGGTCAACTTCATCGGTTAAATTCATCATGTTCCCGCAGAGATTTTTGCTCAAAAGCCATTATATATTTTAGTACTTATGAAATCAGAAATTGAGTGCAATGTTTTAGTTATATTTGGCCGAGAAACAGGGTGTGCTATTCAGAATTAATTGGAAAATAACGTTAGCCTCACTTTCAATGACGCAGTTATGACCGAGTTGATAGTCAGCGCCGCGTCGCGGATTAGGTCTGCCGGTACCTCATTGTACCATACATCAACAGTGCTGTACAGGTGTAATGTTTTTCAGTGTTTCCGTGCGTCAGTGTTCCCCCTATTGTTCTGGAAACACTGGCAGATAGATCAACACGTTTCTCTGGGCGTCCTCCATTGTCGAGTCGCGGCTTATTCCGTCAGACAGTAGCAGGGGAACACTCACAGATGGGGAACGCTCAAAAACGTTACACCGGAACGGTGAGATCTTTTCCAATCGAAATCCACTGAAGCGGGCGGTCTATCGTATCTGACGAGATGGTTGATTTAATCATCATGCCATTCTGACTTGATGTACTTTTTGTGATGAGAGTACATACAATGGTTGTTCTGAGCGTTCGTTCAGCCGTCATTCGATGAGGAAAGGCCTAGTACTGCCATACCATCATCATTATTGATCGTATGTGGACTTGCTAATGTCACTTCATGCGTTTGATCTTAAAAATAAGGGAGGTTTAGAAATCAAACGACAAACGTAAACATTAACTACAACGTTATTTTTGTACCGAAAATGCAATATAAAATCTGGTGAATGTGTAGTCTGAAAAGTAACGTTGTTGTAAAGTTTACGTGTATCGTTTGATTTCTAAACCTCTGTAATGGGTTTTCGAAACGACCGGTAAAGCCTGCCGCACACTGGAGCTATCTGCTGAGCAAAAAGTCAGTCGAGACCGTTGGCTCAGCCATGTCAGCAGTCGAGACCGTTGGCTCAGCAGATAGCTCCAGTGTGCGGCAGGCTTCAGGTTTGAATCTAAGTGCAGGTCTATTGAATAATGATTGAATAAGTAGATCGCGACTATAAGCATAAAGGAATCGACCATAAAGGTTCAACTTACAAATTCAGCATTTTATAAATGTGGACGGTATCCCTATAAACCTCAACAGATTTGTATTCTGACCCTTCCATATGATAGGCAAGACCCTTCTGCATGGCCATGTAGAATCAGCGGAATCAGCAGATCTGGCGGATTTAGCGGATTCTGTATAAAATTGAATAAAATTTGATAATAAATAGAAATTAATTTGGCGTTCAAGATGCCTGTCGTAGTAGTGAAGCGAGAACTACGACAGAGGACCAGTCTAGACGGGCCGCTTATGCCGCTAGTACCAGCTGCCTCATCACTTTCCACCTGGCTGGAATATAGTGCATTTGACACAGCAAATCTCCAAATAAAAGTCAATAAAATCAAATACTGTAAACATTATACGTATATCAAATTTGGAAATACAAGATTTGAGGCGAAGAAATGCTGTAAATGATCAGAATTAGTAGCTTGTTTGCGGAATGTTACAGGCATGGGAAGGCTCTCACTTTCGCACACTCTGAACCAATCAGAGGGTGTCCTTGGTTCACGTGCTTCTGTTGACCAATCAGATGAAATTAGGTCGGCGAAACGTTTCGTGTACGTGTCCATGAAATATTTCAATTCTTTCAATTTGACATGTAGTATTGGAACTACGATCCTCCGCCGGAAAAGTAGGGACCTGGTGGCAGTGTCACTAGGTCGGAAGAATGGAGACAGGTGGCGCTGTGAGGAGTTTGCGCATCTCCCTAACTCTTTCAAAGTACCGTAAAATTCAATTAGAGTCACTTTAATCAAGTCTATCATAAAACAGATTTAATCCCTAGCAACAAGCTTGGTCTGTTGTGGTAGCGACTTTCAAACTGTTAAACCACGTGGGGATGATGGTATTGTTATTAGTGAGGGGANCAAACTGTTAATGTCGTCTAAACCAGTGTACCCAGGTTACGAAGTTAGGATGGTTATCGTTGACGGTTAGGGTCAGGACTAGGTTTAGGATTTGGTTAGGGGTCAGTGACAAGGGTTGAGGGTCAGGGTAAAGGGCCTCGGCTATGAACCAGTGTGTGGGATCAGGACTGGACGACATTCACCCATTCTGCCTCAGCCACACTTGGCCATTTTCTTGGCGACCAACAAAATTGCCTGTATGAGCACCAAACGTGGTGACGTGTGCTGCAGGCTTTATGAACTGACCAAAAATAAGCTTGAAACATTGAGTAGTATACAGTATCAGTCATACGCAAACTCCGCCCGGTAATTGTGGGATGTTTCTAATGACTTGTACCGTAATGATGCCTCACGAGAAAACCTAATGCATACAGGGGCAACACATTCAACGATCATCGTGTCAAGACATAAATCAGAATTAACTGCTTTTAATTACCTGTAGGATCAAATCCATGACCGTGCAAATCTGTATACCAAGCATTTGACTGTACACTCCCTGCTCAGTGCAACTAACAGGACATTTTGAAATATTGTGTTGGCATTAGATCACAGTTACTTTCTCTTTCATCTATTGTTGCGAAATTTATATTGTTGAGAAATCGTTCATTTGGATTAATTAGAAAAATAATTTCATTTGATTGGCTGAATCATGAACGTTGTTCGATGTTTGGTGCTGTAACGTGCGCGGTTGCTACTGGGCACGCCAAGTGTCAGTGTGTGTAGATACTGCAGCCGGTCACGCTTGGTTGGTACCAACAGTCATATGACGGTATACCCCGTCAGGAGTGTATCTGGTAGGCCTACCATCTGAAACTTCTCAGTTGACAGCATCCGATTTCAAGGATACATGAAACCAGACGCCAGTAAAAATTTTCCCGTTCGATTTCCGTTTCCTGTCAACCACGTCGGAAAATAGGGTGACTTGACTGTTACTGATTCAAAGCGAACGTGTCCCGATTTCAAAACCGTTAGGACGTATTTTGGAACGTGTTGTCTGTGATGTAATGGACTCAGCTCGTGTGAAGTTTACCTTTTCATGTATAAATCCACCTCAATGTTTGGGCTGAAGAAATATTAATATGTATTAAACTGTAGGATAAAAATTTGCAGCTATGATTCTGGAAATTGACTTCCTGTTTATCATTATTATCAAACTGTAGGATAAAGGATGTTATTAATTCAAACAATGTATGTGGATTTTTAACATTATTCTAAACAATTATGATACCATAAAAAACAATGATATATTATATCATTTTATTAATAAAAGGAGTCGTCCTCCAGAAATTTCGTAAATTTTCGACCCAATCCCGATAAATGAATATGAGTAGGATTACCTGAGTCATGGAGAAAAAGGCGGTTAACTGATCTAAGAATATTTAATGAACTGTTGTTATAACTGAATAGATACAGTATCTGACTTGGTACTGTGTTTATTAGCTTGCTTCCTTTCTGAAGAGTTCTTCTACCTGATTATCAATTTGTTACCAGTGATAAATGGGAGGGAATTGTTAACGTTTTGTGCCGTGGATTTTTCTGACGTCTATCAAAGAAAAATAAGCCAAGTGTATAAAATAAAGCCTTCTTGTTTATGTAGGCATGGGAGAAAAATGACAACACAATGGTTTGAACATAAATATTTTATGGTGGGTCAAAGATAGTAAATTTGCGCGAACTGAATGGCCTAAACTCGGGTTCGCAAAGACGATATATACTTCATTAGGCCCTTTCAACCATCTTCACAAACCGACAACTCAGGTACATATTTTCACACTGACTGACCATTTTATTCTGACGAAATTCTTTCACATTGGTGACTTCAAATGCGTCTGGAAGGTTTGTTTGCGATTTAATGGAAGTTGTTTGTCCCAAAGGAGACGAATGACGGATTCTTTGAGAGTGTGGTGTGAGTCGGTGATCAGACTTCATGAAGGCCGAGTCAGTATTCGATCACAAGGACGTTGCCGAGAATCTGTTGTATATTTTTGAAACTTATGACGTTTCGACTCGAGACACGTTGTCAGCCCGAAATAGACAGAGCTTAACCGGATAAAAATCTACTAGATATTACAGGCGAGGACACTGATCAACGATTGTGAAAAATTGCTGTCCTGAATGAAGATTCATAAATCGTGAGACACAAGCATTCTTAGCCACCTGTTTGTTGACTTACGTAAATCTGGATTAAAAAGTCGTATTTCGAATCTCTTGGTCTAGGTCTAGCAACCAATTTCTGGGGCTTGGCCTCTATTCATTCCTTAATTGCTGACACCTCCTGTTTGTACAGGGTATTTCAGATCTACATTTGGTATTCAGCTCAGTCTTTTCTGAAATCTAGAGTGGAAAAGTGCCAGCCTGAAGAAAAACGTGATAGAGAAAAAGTTCTTTCGCCAATCACAGTTCGTGTTTACGGCCGAAATGACGGCCACTTTGAAATGACGCAATGCATCGCGCACGTGTAAACTGCACTGAACACCATGGCGAAATGAAATGGGTTTTGAGAAAGGGATCCGTTATGTCGGCATTACACGAAAAATGAAGATAGCAGAAAGATACCGACAAGAAAGACAAATCAATTGATGTATGGTATGTCGAATTTGATCCAGCCGTTGCGGAGATATCGGCTGGAAACCTCGCGCCTCTCGGATGTGGAGTGAAGTGTAGGATAGTTAATTTTGTTGCCGTGTCACTATTAAACATATTGCAGTGATTAAAATCGTGTGAAGTATATCTGAGATAAGATGACGAAATCTTCGGCTCTTTAACGGATCAATATTTTCAAGCACCTCCACGAGAAAGCAATTTTTACCTGTACATGTATATCAGAATGACGGACGATTCACATTCCTACAGACGTACTTTTAAACTAGTTTTTTCACAATATTGACCGGGATATCTGGATAATCTAGATAACGGATAGGCCATAAATCTAAACGAGGAGTAATACCATGACATCTTGGCGTAAGGAATGGCACAGATCGCCTGTGCTTTACCGCCGTCAGCTGTATGCCAGTCTACCAGAACTCTACCCATCCGCCTCCACTGGTACAACTTCAACCACTACATCTGATTCCCTTAGGGGTTTGAAACCAACGAACAGGAGGGTACGGGCCCTTCTTCAGGTGAGTTTCACTGTACATGTATATGCTCTAAACTCCCACTTACCTGTCCCATTCCTGAACTCAGAAAAAACAAGAGAAGGACATCGGAGCGATGTCAATGGTT